>JABUQX010007631.1:12500-22500 GCA_015478945.1 Trachelipus rathkii | reverse complement strand
AGGTTCCTTAAATTCAGATAAAAGGTGTTGGATTCATAATCCATGTATTGTGATGCCACATCACTGACAAAAGACAGACGAAGTTGCTTGACAGTTTAGGTATCTTTATTTGAAAAAATTTTCTTATCATACATTTAAAAAGAGAGAGGTACGAACCATTTAGAATGTCGAAAAGGAATCAAAGTCGTAGTGGGAATTCAAAAATGAGTTCTGCCCATAATCCAAACTTAAAATGATGAAAGAAATCCATACAGTAAAGGAAGTTACATATGTAGAGGCGAAGTTGCTTGAAATTTAGGTCCTTTATTTGAAAAATTTCTTCATACATAAAAGGGAGAGGTCACAGAACCATTTAGAATTCGAAAAGGAATCAAAGTTCGTAGTGGAATCCAAAATGAGTTTCTGCCCATATCCAAACTTGAATGATGAAAGAAATCCATGCCGAAAAGGAAGTTTGCTGTGTCTAGCGATGAATCCTCGAACTGTGATAGATGTGAAAAGTTGAAGACCATAATCCAAAAATGAAAATGAGTACCAGTATCGATAATGTTAGTTTGCTTGAGTCATTTTCTCGAGTGTTCTGATTGGGATTTTTTGTTATTGTAGTTTTTTCTTTCTCTTTTGTTTGTTTTTCAGAAGGCATTGATTGAAATGTGGGTGTTTCTTTCTCCGGGTTCACAATTATATTATAGGGCTATTACTTGCTAAGTTGGTGGTTTCTTTTGAGCAAGCACCCTATATAAGAGGTTGGTAATTTAAAGATCCATATTTGAAATGAGGTATTTATTTAACATAAGTAAATATTCAATAAAAGTAAAGTAATAAAAGTCCCTTCTGTTGAGATACTCTCTCGTAGGCGAATTGCAAGTCACAGCCTTTTCCAGTGAGTTTTTCGAACTTGCCTCTGACTCTTTTCGGATTTAGCGGCGAAATTGGATTTGATCGAAATTCGAAGTCGCAGCCCTTTTCCTTGAAATTTACCTCACTTGCCAGGAGGATTTCTAGAGAAGGAGAGTATCTTGAGTGAGATTTTCTTCTGATTCTTAATAATTGATCTGACGACTTATCTGGATGAAGAGTATCTCAAAAGAACGAGTTTATATATATTTTCACTTGACTTATGCTAAAATTTTTTTTGTGACTCGATGAGATCTATAGCCAACAAATACTTCTACACTAAACGTAAATATATCACCCATCCTTTTTTCAGTAAGGAAGATCGTCTTATTCTGAGAAGATTAGGAAGTAACAAGGAATTGGTGATTTGTAACCCTGACAAGGGTAGGGGTGTTGTTTTAATGAACAGATCTGATTATGTTGAAAAGGTTGAAGCAGTTCTCTCTGATACATCGAAATTCACGGAGGTGAATATGGAACTTTCCAGAATTATAAACAAAGTGGAAGATAAGATCAACAGGAAGCTGAGAGAACTAAAATCACGTAATATTATTTCTAATGACACTTATAACAATGTGTATGCAACTGGTTCTTCTTTGGGCATTCTTTACGGTTCCCCTAAAGTACATAAAGCAAACTGTCCAGCTAGACCCATTTTGGCTGCATATAAAATGCATAATTATCAGTTGTCCAAATATCTATGTTCACTCCTCCAGCCTTATGCATCTAATCAATATACCGTCAAGAATTCTTATGATCTTGTTGAGGAATTGCGTCAACTGTCTTCCCGCAATTCAATTATGGTTAGTTTGGACGTTGAATCTTTATTCACTAATGTACCACTTAATGAAACCATCAATATAATCACCAACTTGGTCTTTCACAATTCTGATGACACATTTGGTTTTGATAGACAATCATTCACTGAACTTCTCAACTTGGCCGTTTCAGATTCGTATTTTTTGTTTAACAATAAAATATACCAACAGATTGATGGTGTTGCCATGGGATCCCCATTGGGTCCAGTTTTTGCTAACATCTTTTTGAATCACTTAGAAGAGATCTTTTTGAACAATGCAAGTGTCCCTAAACCAAATTTTTACAGACGCTATGTAGATGACATATTTTGCACATTCAGAGACCACGAACAGGCTGCCCAGTTTTGCAATTACATCAATACCGTGCACCCTAATATCCGATTCTCTTTGGAGCATGAGACAAATGACTCTCTGCCCTTTTTGGATGTACTAATAAAGAGAGAGGACTCCAAATTTTCTACATCAGTATACAGAAAGAACACGTTCACTCCTCAAGGTACCAACTTCTATAGTTTCACACCCATGAAGTTTAAACTCAATGCCGCCCATACCCTTATCAACAGAGCTTACAAAATTAGCTCTGATTATATATCTCTGCATAAAGAATTTGATTTTCTTAACAAATACTTTCGTAACAACAACTACCCCTTGGACCTGATTTTTAAACTCATCAAAAGGTTTCTCCAAAATATTTATCAACCCAAACTACCAACCCACACTGTTCTAAAAAAAGACTTATACTTCTCATTTCCTTTTGTTGGCCATACCTCTGTCGCACTCAAAAAGGAACTGGAGTCCTCTCTTAATCACTCGTTCCCTCATATCCGCTTCAATATTATTTTGACTAACTCTTTCAAAAATTGGCTCATTTTTCAAATACAAAGACCGTTTCCCTGCACTGTTTGAGTCCAGAGTCGTCTATAAGTATACCTGTCCTCGTTGTGAGCGAGGCTCCTATATAGGATCTACCACCAGACTTCTCCGTTCTCGAGCATGTGCCCACATGGGAATTAGTCACAGAACCTTATGCCCTCTGTCTACAAAAGAATATTCTCCTATTAGAACTCATTCTGAAGCTTGCTCATCCCCTTTGAAATTCGAACAATTTGAGTTGCTTTCCTCTGCCCCTGACACACAGTCTCTTCTGATTCTTGAATCCTTATATATCAATAAATATAAACCTCCTCTAAACAGTAATGAAACAGCCACTCAATTATTTACTGTATAGTGTCCAGCTTCGTTAATTATCAAATTCTAGAATATTCGTTCTTCCATCGTTTCAAAACGTATTTTGTCTACCAACTAAATTTTTTAACTCCGCCCCTCAATTGTAACTTCAGTCTGAAAATTTGTTCTAACATTTGTCACAGTTTGCTCCTCTGCAATGTCTCAAGGTAATTTAGGATTTATCTACTCTTTAGTGTTTTTAATGTTTTTAGGTGATTATTATTATTATTATTATTATTATTATTATTATTATTATTATTATTATTATTATTATATTATTATTATTATTATTATTATTATATTATTATTATTATTATTATTATTATTATTATTATTATTATTATTATTATTATTATTATTATTATTATTTTTATTTTTATTTTTATTTTTATTTTTATTTTTATTTTTATTTTTATTTTTATTTTTATTTTTATTTTTATTTTTATTTTTATTTTTATTTTTATTTTTATTTTATTTTATGTTTATTTTATTTTTATTTTTTATTTTTATTTCTATTTTTATTTGTTTATTTTTATTTTTGAGTTTTATTTATTTTTTATTATTTATTTTTAATTTTTATTTTTTATTTTTATTTTATGTTTTATTTTATTTTTTTTTATTTTAATTTCTATTTTTATTTTTTATTTTTATTTTCACTTTATACTTTCTATTTTATTTTCTATTTTTATTTTCTCTCTTTATTTTTTATTTTTATTTTTATTTTATTTTAATTTTTATTTTTATTTATTTTTATTTTTGATTTTATTTTTAGTTTTATATTTAATTTTATTTTTAATTTTATTTTTATTTTTATCCTTTTATTTTATATTTTTACTTTTATTTTTATTTTTATTTTTATTTTATTTTTATTTTTATTTTTATTTTTATTTTTTACTTTTATTTTTATTTTTATTATTAATTTTTTTTTTTATTATTATTTTTATATTTTTATTTTTTAGTTTATTTTATTTTACTTTTATCTTTAATTCTTATTTTTAATTTATTTTTATTTTTATTTTTATTTTTATTTATTTTTATCTTATTTTATTTTTATTTTTATTTTTATTTTTATTTTTATTTTTATTTTTTTTTTTATTTTTTATTTTTATTTTTATTTTTATTTTTATTTTTTATTTTTTTTTTTTTTTTTTTATTTTATTTTATTTTTATTTTATTTTTTTATTTTTATTTTTATTTTTTATTCTTTCAATTTTTATTTTATTTTTAATTTTTATTTTTTATTATTTATTTTATTGTATATTTTCTTTTTATTTTTATTTTATTTTATTTGTATTTTTATGTTTTATTGTTTTTTTAAGTTTTTTTTTTATATAATTTTGTTTGATATTTATTTGTGTGTATATTTTATTTTATTGTTTTTTTTTATTTTATTTTTATTTTAATTTTTGATTTTTATTTGTATTTTTTTTTTATTTTATATTTTTTATTTATTTTTTTATTATTTTTTTATTATTTTTTTTATTATTACTTTATTATCTATTATCAATATCATTTTTGTTATTTTTATTTTTTAACTGATTAAATTAGCATTTTTTAAGATTATTTTTTTTTCTATTGTGTGACTGTATTGTTATATTTTAGTTTTTCAATTCTTGTTATTTCTAATGTTCACTTTGAATTTTTTGTTTTTTAAATATGCTTATAGACATGATGATGACACTGGTGGTGTCGAAACGTTGTCTTATAATAAATGTTCAGATATGCATTGGTCTTAATTTTCATTCTGCGTTTGAGGTTTCTTAGAAACAGAAGTTTCTCTATATATTATATATATATATCATATATATATATAATATATATATATTATATATATAATATATATATATATATATATATATATATATATATATATTCTTTATGTAAATGATATTGAAAAAGTTTTTATTCTAAAATAACTATTATATAATTACGTATATTAGTAAAAATATTACAATGTGTGAACCATGTATATAATAAACCTTCACCTCCATCCACAAACCGGTAATTTTCTCTTATATGACCTTCCAGTATAGGTATCATATTATTATACTTTAATGTTATATCGAAGTGGTTAAGCTACGGTGTCCTCTTTCAAATCAGCTGATGCTTGCATTCGGTAACCATTGACATTTTCTCATCTGATTTGTAATTAACACAGGTGTACCAAGATTTTAAAATAAGCCAACACCTTGAATATATGTTATAAAGCCCTTAACTCTACCCTTTAACCAGTTACATAAGCACGTTCGTATGCGATGGGTCCCGGTTTTACATCTAGATATCATCCTCTAGAATATTTACCCGTATCACCTGGAAATACGCCGCGGCCATATTTTTCCGGACTGCGGGTGCGCTGTCGCGTTGCGGCTTCACGTGATCCTACTATAAATACTTAGGAATTAGTTAAATATATTCTAGTGAAATTTCTGCCAGTAGCTTCATGATATCTGTAATTAGGCAACACCTAATAGATCCAGCTTGGTACTTTATATGAAGTGAATATCCACTCAGACGTCCAGTCTTGCTCCAGTACTCTTAGGATCAACAGCTTGAGTAGCATTCGCTAGATCCTACAATATCTCGAAATTTAAAACCTAAACAATGCGGAGTATTTCAAAACTCAAATAATTATTCCTCAATGAAAGTATTTATTATAAATATGTTGTAGCACATCTAATCAGTATAATAATAATAATAATAATAATAATAATAATAATAATAATAATAATAAAGGGTAAATGAATTATACTGATGTCTTAAAAGTAATTTTGTATTTTTTACATAAGTGTACTGGACATGCTTGCATGCATTCTGAAAATTTTATCAAGTCATTAACACCACATACATTAATATATATATATATATATATATATATATATATATATATATATATATATATATAGTATATATATTATATATATATTATATATAGTAACTGTACGACGAATATATATTATATATATTATATATATAAGTGACGAACGGAGGTTATTGGCATTTCGGTACAATAGGGTCATGATAGGATATCATCATAAAATTATTCATAAAGCTTAAACCGGCAACAAACTACAGTGGTGGTTTAGACATCATTATGCATATGTTTTGTATAATACTTACATTTTAAAAGTCTCCTTCGTAAAAGTATATGTTTTTAGTGAAACACTGATTAAAAGTTTGTTAAACAGTATATTAATTTATCCGTAAACAACATTGAATAATAGTGCCATGTGTGTGTCTTGGAGTGGTTTATGTATGAAAAATACCAAAACAATCAGGAAATAAATATAATATCACTGTAAATTATATTAACACCTATCATCAGCTATGAGAGAGAGATATCTTTATGCCCTGACGCAGGGTGGGAATAAATGTTGTTGGAATTGTACATATTACCTCTTATCTAATGTTAATTTGCCGTCCTTGACTGTGATTGGTTGTGATGAACCAATCATAGCCTCTTATGCTGTGCCGTCATTTATTGAGACGATAAAAGAACAAGGGATTTGTTGTGGAATGACTAGTTTTAATATAAGTTCTGGGTGTTTGAACATGTCCCCTTTAAAATAATAACTTTAAACAAGTTAATAAATTGTTACGTCATGGTAAGATATATATTGGTTTATTGTTACAGCATACAGACGTTCCGTAACTAGTTCTTATACTATTGACTACTCTACTAACTACTGCTAGCACTACTACTACTTATTACTGCTACTATTACTACTACTACTGCTAAAGCTATAACTATTATACGAGTAAGATCATGGAGTATTCGTTCTCGGGATCCATTCTTCGCATTATGTTTGATGAAACATACATTATGCAAGTCTAATGCATTTTGCTTCTGACTCCTCACTCTCTCTGATATATATATATATATATATATATATATATATATATATATATATATATATATATATATATATATATATATATATATTATATATATATATATATATTTATTTTACAAAATGTATAGTTATTTACAAATATTACTTGAAGCAGTAAAAAAATAAAACATAAGAGAGTGGGTCGGCCTCTATGGGCCCCATAGGGGCTGCTCGCGTTACGTCTTTACGGCTTTAGGGTATGTAAAAACATGTTTTTACAGACCCTAAAGACGTAACTCCGTAAGATAGTATAGCAAATAGACCGGAAATGACTCCTTCCGCATCCTTCTTTGCGGAACGGCTTTACGTCCTTACGGCTTTAGGGACTATAAAAACAAACTTTTAGTAAAAAAAAAAATTATTTTAAAAAATAAAATAAATAATAAATAAAGTTTGAAAAAATAAATTTAAGTAAGTAAATTAAAATAAATAAAAAAGCTTTAAAACAAAGTAATTTTTTTAAAAATAAATAATAAAAATAATAATAAAAATAATAATAATAATAATAATAATAATAATAATAATAATAATAATAATAATAATAATAATAATAATAATAATAATAATAATAATAACAATAATAATAATAATAAAGTTTGAAAAATAAATTTAAATAAGAAAAATTGAAATAAATAAATGAAAAATTTAAAACAAAAATAATTTAAAAAAAAAATAAAAATAAAAAAAATTAAAAAAAATAATAATAAAAATTAAAAAAACAATTAAAAATTAAATAAAGATTAAAACAATACAATCAAAGGAAAAGTGAAATTTATATATAAAGAATAGTAAACAAAAATATACATGTTTCAACCTTACTTTTTGGAAAAATATATTAGTTGACGTTGATAAAAAGAAAATGAGATTTGAAAATAGAAATGTCAGTCTTTAACCTTTAGAAAACGGGTTATCTTTGTAAGATGTAATACAAATGACGGGTAGTTATGTCAACACCCCTAAGATACCAAGGTTCATCCCCCCTTTACCTACTCTCTAAGAAATGCCTCCCCTCAGATATCGAACCATCTGTACCTCTACAGCCGTTACTCGGTTACGACGAAGCATATGTCAGCACCTGTAAGCTATACCAAGTTTGGCGTCTCCTCTACGGTAAAAACTATGAAGTACCTCCTCAGGTATCGAATCATCTGTTACCACTACGTCACGTAACTTCAGCTACGACGACAGTTACGTGAACAAAACATAAAGTATATTTCGAGTTTCGTCCACTTTACCTACACTCTAAGGAATACCCTCAGACATTCGAACCATCTGCACCACCGCAACACGTAACTTCGTCAGCGACGATGTTATGTCAACACCTCTAAGTATTCCAAAGTTTCATCCCTTTACCTAATCTCTAAGAAGTACATCCTACAGGTATCGGATCCAATCTGTACCACTTACAACCACATAACCGGGTACGACCGAAATTTATGTCACCCCTAAGATCCAAGTTCATCCCTTTACCTGCACTCTTGAAAAGGTGCCTCTTCAGCTATAGCTCTATCTAAATACTACAGTACGTATCTTTGTCTACATAACTATATATATATATATATATATTATATATATATATATATATATATACTATATATATAATAATATATATATATATACTTTATAATATATATAATATATATATATATATATAATAGTATAATTTTAAGGATGGTAAGTTGAGAGTGGTCTGTCTGTCTGTATGATGTTCTATAGGTGTGTGTGTGTGTGCGCGTGTGTGCGTGAATGGAGGGACGTGCTCATTAATGTACGGAGCGTGGATAATAACTTATATATATATATATATAATATTATATTAATATATATATAATAATATATTATAATATAATATATATATATATTATAATATATTTATATATATATATATATAATATATAATATATATATATATATATTGAAACGTCAGAAATAACTCACCTTTATTGAATAACTGATTCAATTAACCATTTCAAGAGACACATCTAGCTGATACCTAGACTTGGACCAAATAATAACCTTTAAAAAAAAACAGCCCAAATCCAAAAAGCAGATACCAAGAGTTTTTGCCACTCCGTATTAGTTCTAAATTGACCTCAAAATAATAAAGGGTTAAAGACCCTAAATACCAAGCATGAAATGATATACTAAATATCAAAACAGTACTAACACGGTGCAAAGGGTTCAAACACGATAACACGTATATAGTATGAGAAAATATTTATTAATTAATAAAAGGAAAAAAATATATACCTTGGTGTCAATATATAAATTAATAACACAAGAAAAAAACACCCATTTTTCAAATAATTAAAAATAATAAGTGACTAGAAAAGGAGTTTAAATATGCAATAAAATATCTAAAAGAAGTAAACTATAAGCACATTACTGATAAGAAGTAATGACTATACCGTCATCATACAAGAGAACATATATAGCAAAGGATAAAAATATTTAAGCACTAAAATATTAACTGTTATCACAGCAATGAATGAATATCTAGTACTATAGATCCAATTGTACAAGATACGAATATCTTGCACAAAAGAAAAGGTATAGTAGAGATATAAAATAAATAACTAATTAAATAAATAAATTAAAAATATTCAATTACTACTGTTATACCAAAATAATTACGACTAAATTCTGATACTAAACGCCTCGACCAAACAATACGATTATTATTCGATAACAAAAATTGTTATTTGATGCAACAAAAGAAAATTTCTCACATTCATAAAGAATGATTTGTGGACTAGCATCAATTAAACAAAACTACACTTTCTGATCCTTAATATTCCCAAACTGAATAATAACTAAAATTATTCAATTAAAAGTCATTTAGTTAAAAGAACTAAGAGGTCAAGAAAACATTATTAAATAAATCAATATATTTAAAAAAGAATAAAGCAAGGTTAGACTTACTAGTCCTAATATTATCAATTAAATAATTAAAATTTATTTAAACAAAAAAGTATTAGCAAAAGAATTAGAACAGATTTCCAAATTGTATTCGAATGCTAATTTAATTAAAATATTTGCAACAGAGAATACAAAATGAGAATAATAAAAAAATATTTTAAATGCTTAGAAAAATAATGTGTCTAATAATATGCAACTTCCGGTACAATAACAGGACCTCAGATTATCAAATATTCCTCAAAGCCACAA
>JABUQX010007631.1:0-5000 GCA_015478945.1 Trachelipus rathkii | reverse complement strand
GGGTAGAAAATGAAATCCTCAAGAGCTCGAAACAAGAATCATGTTTAAAACATATATGTTACAAAATATTATATTATATATATATATATAATATAATATATATATATATATATATAATATATTTATATATATATATATATATATATATATATATTATATATATATAATATATATATATATATAATTATAATTATATATTATAATATATATATTAATCATTCTCACAATAATATAAATCAGCAGAAATTTTTTATTTCTTTCAGTTACTCTTCGATTGAAAAATTGAGAAAACCATATCAACATGCTAAGAAAACATTAATATAATAATTTTTTAAAATATTTTATGCATGGTTTTTTTAATGGTTTAAACCATTGTTTTTTATGTGGTTTAAAACCATGGTTTAAACCAATGGTTTAAACCATTAAAAACATATAATATAATATTATTATATATTATATATATATATTATATATATATATATAATATATATTATATATAGTATATATATATATATATATATACTATAATTATATATTATATATATATATTTGAACCCAATTTAGTGTAGTTTATAAGGTGGGAGCTGTAAACGTTGATGGGATGAGTAGGTTCATTCCTTCTTCGACTAAATCTTTCTCTCCTCATAATCCATGGTTCGATCGTAACTTGTTCTCTGGCCATTCAGGTAGAACAGCTGCGTATCAGGGAGTGGAAAAAGTTTCTCGTTCTCTAATCACTCTTGCTAATTTTCCTTCTGCTAGAAATTCGTTGCAGGGATACCCTTCGACGAGCAAAGCGGGCTTTTCTTGGTTCTCCAGCTAACCTCCTTGGTTTCTCCTACTGACAAAACTCTTTCTGGCCTAACTTGCCAAAAACATCTCTAATAACTTCGGCCTCCTATTTTCCTCTAACTCAACCCTGGATGATTCTGGCATTCCTCTTCCTTCTCCTTCTCCCCTAGGTTCCTATGCCTTTGCCTGTGATTACATTGATCGGGGTGCATGGGGCTCCTGAAATCTATGAACGTTAGGAAAGCGGGTGGCCAGGATGGCATTCCCTCCCCGTGTTTTGAGGGAGTGTGCTTCCGTGCTTGCCCCCTCCTTTCGTTCAACTATATTCTCTATGTCTCAGTATTAACACTTTCCCTCAGTGTTGGAGCACGCACATGTCCAACCAGTTCCGAAAAAAAGGTAGCCGCTCTGATCCTTTCTACCATCACCCAATATTAGCTCTCCCTTGTATTCATCTAAGATCTTTGCAAACCCTTTCTCAACTGCATTTCTTAGATCGATCTGGAATCTCATTCACCTTTTTTCCGATCGCCAGTATGGCTTTCGGCGCTCGAGGTCTACTGGCGATTATACTTTCCTATCTTACTGATTTATGTTTTTTCCGCCCTAGGAACTATGGGGAGACTTGCATGTGGCGCTTGACATATTCAAAGCATTTGACCGGGTTTATGGCACGCGTCACTGCTCTCCAAGCCCCTTCCTTTGGGTTTCCTCCTTCTCTTTGCTTACTTATGTGCTAGTTTTCTCTGAAATCGCTCAATATCGGCTGTTGTTGACGGGGCTCTTTTTCTGTTCAATTGTGCGTGTTCCTTCAGGGTTCTGTTTATCTCTATTTTATTCTTACTGTTTCATTAATGATTCTTCTCACCTGCATATCTAACTTTATCCATCCACTCATATGCCATGACTCGACCCTTCATTTCTTCACTCATTTCATTTGCTCCCTCTTTTACTTCTAGATTGCCTCTCATTCTTAATCTTTCCGATTCTATTTCCGCTGATCTGGATAGAATTTGCGGTTGGGGTCGTCTCAACCTTGTGAATTTAATTCTTTAAAAACTCAACTTCTACCAATCTCCCTCTCTCTAAAACACCTTCCAACTTCCTATCTCTTTTCGACGGGTTCTCTCGTCATCTCCTGTTGGACAAATTATAAACATCCTTGGCCTTTACATAAACAAAAAAATGTCTTGGGGAAAACTCCACATCACAACGGTTGCTAGGGCGGCCTCAAAGAAACTGGAATTCGGTTTAGACTGCCGAGACTTTTTTCCTCATTCTCAGTTACTCCAAGCTATACAAGGCCTCATCCTCCCTCTGTATGGAGTTATGCCTCATATCTGGGGCTCTGGTTTTACCCGACTTTGGACAGGGTCGAGTCAAAGGCCAAAAGACTTTATAAACTGTTCAGTACTTTATTACTTGACCCTCTATCTTTGCGGCGCGTATGTATGGTTGGTGTTCTATCTCGTTTTCTACAAGTACCGCAGCGGTTAGGTGCTCGAGGGAACTTGTCACTCGACGTACCACCACCTTTACGACGCCCTGTTTAGCACAAAAGGGGTGGTGTGTCTGCGCATGAGTTTTGTGTGGATATGGTAACCCCAGGCTATTTCGCTGCGGTGCTTCCTTCTTTCCTGCCACTTTTGTTCTGTGGAATTCATCTTCCATCTTCTGATGTTTTCCTGCTGAATTTAATTTCCTCACTTCAAAAGCTTGCGTCTGTGCATTCTGCGTAATTTGCGTAGTTGGTGAGCTTCTGAGGCGTGTAACACCCCCTCCTTGAATAGGGTTCCGCCCGTGAGTGCGTGGTGGTAACTGTAAAAAGAATATATATATATATAGTATATATATATATATAATATATATATATATAGATATATATATATATATAATTATAATATATATATATATATATTATATATATAGATATATAATATATATATACATATATATATATATATATATATATTATAATATATATATAATATATATATATTATAATATATAATATATATATATATATATATTAATATATATATATATATATATATGTAATATATGAATATTAATTATATATATACTATATATATATACTGTACTATATATATATATAGTATATATATATATATATATATATATAATTATATATATTATACATATATATATTAATATATATATAATATATATATATAATATATATATATATAGTAAATAATATATAGATATTATATATATATATAATATATATATATATATATATATATATATATATATATATATATATATATATATATATATATATATATATATATATTTAACAAGAAAATACACAGCATTCCACATGTTAGCACAGACGACCAACTAACTGTAGGTTCCCAATTGCTGTCTGTACATTTGTAACGTTGCCATGCCTCACTATATACCGAAGGGTTATATATTTATATTGTGTATTAAAAGGTAATATATGTACAATGGATCCAATCTTCTACATGAAAATGATGATAGAAAAAACAATAGAATGGAATAAAGGAGCAGATGTGGCGTTTGTAGACTTTGAAAAAGCCTTTGATAGGATTGATAGGGAAAAGCTATGGCGAGCACTGGACGAACAAGAGTATGAAGTACCACAAAAATTAAAAAGAGCAATAAAAAGTACATACTGCGGTACAAGAAATAAGATAAGGGGAGAAGAGAGGAAGGATGGTTTGAGGTGAGTTCAGGAGTGAGACAAGGCAGTGTGCTCTCGCCCCTGCTATTCATATTATACATGGATTACGGACTGAAGAGAATATGTAGACAGGTGGACAATGAGCACACACTACTATACGCAGATGATGCAGCATTGATAGCAGGCGAGGGGGCGGACCTGCAAGAAATGTTGAACAGATGGGATGCCCAAATGGGAGAAATCGGTATGAAGATGAATACGGAGAAGACGGAGGTAATGAGAATAGCTAGAGAAAGAACAGAACTGAACATCAATATAGAAGGAAGAGGACTACAGCAGGTGGATAAATTCAAATACTTGGGAGTGATGATGGAGGGGAGAGGAGGTCAGGGAGGGGAGATAGGTGAGAGGATAAAGAAGTTCTCTCAGAACGAGGAGCATTATACCCAGTACTGAAAGAAACAGCTATACCAAAAAAAGTAAAAATGGTGATATTACCAAAAACAATACTGAGACCAATTACTAGTGTACGGATCGGAATGCTGAGCACTGAACACAACACAAATGAGAAGAACGGAGATGAGGGTGCTGAGATTGATTGAATGAGTTACCTGAGAAGATAGGGCGGAGAAGTGAGGAAATACGGAGAGAGCTGAGAATCGGATCAATAACTAAACATATACAACAGAATCAACTGAGATGGTATGGGCACCTCAAGAGAATGGAAGAGGGAACTGGACCAAGAAAGATGCTGGAATGGACGCCAGTGGGCCGTAGACCTGCGGGCAGGCCGAAGAAAAGATGGAAGGACGCGGTGGAAGATGCGATGAACGTCAGAGGAGTGTCTATGGTGGATGTGGAGGAGAGAAGAATGTACGAAGATAGAAGCCACTGGAGGAGGTTCTGCAGAGGCGACACCTGACAGGTCAATACAGATCTACCGGAGGGGATGGTGAATAAGGTGAATATGTATTTCATTACTTTACATAAATTCTTTTAATATATTACATTAATCATAACTATTATGTGCTTCTATTCCTAATAATAAAGTACCAATTATGATTCGTCACAGAAATATTTCAAACCAACCGCCAAATTTCATAAGTGGCAATATCTGGAAACGACGAGCTAATTCGAAATTTTCAAGGTCATTTTCGTTTTCTCCATGTTGAAATGATTAGGAAATAACAATTTTGAATTCGGAAAATTTTTCACTGTTGACCAGTGTTATTATTATTATTATTATTTTACGATAAAACGCAGGAAAGCCCGAAAAACGAACGATGTTGCTAGAAATTGTGGCCATCGAACGACGCTGATTGAACTTGCTGCTAACGAACGACGCTGGCAGGTTTTGGGTCAGCGACACTGATTGACCTTGCGGGTAAAATGAACGAAGTTGGTTAATAAGTGTGACGTCATATGAAAAACACTCTCAATATGGAAAGTAATTTAAAAAGTAACTCAGGAAAGAACGTGAGATATAAAATGTGGCTAAGGTGCAGAAAGTAACTCAGGAAAGACGATCTCTCTCTTT
>JABUQX010007630.1:40000-44812 GCA_015478945.1 Trachelipus rathkii | reverse complement strand
TATTGTACTTCGTTCGGATCAAGGCAAGAAGTGTTTAACGTTTTCGCGTTTATCGTGAAACGCTCGCGTTTTTCGTGCGCCACTCATAAATATATATGTGAAGGTACTCCATTGGTTCTTCCAAGTGACTTTTAGACCTTGTGAACTTTCGGATTTCACAAGGTTGATTTTGGATAATACTTTAATTGTACTTCATTTGTTTTTGCCACACCTTGAAATGTTTACATACGCTCCTCGCACTTTCTTATCATTGTTATTATTATTATTATTATTATTGTATTATTATTGTATGTATTAATGTGTATTATTATTATTAATGTGTGTATTATTATTATTAATATTATTATCATTATTTCTATTATTTAAAAAGTGAATTATTGTTATTATGATTATTTATTTTTCTTATTTTTATTATTATCATTATTTATTAATATTATTATTATTATATTATTATTATTATTATATTATTATTATTATTATTATTATTATTATTATTTTTATTACTGTATTATATATAATAATGTTATAGTGTGAAATGTTTATCACCATTAGTACTATTAGTTTTGATTTTATTCTTCATTGCTATTATTGATATTATTCATTAATTATTATTATTATTATTATTATTATTATTATTATTATTATTATTATCATTATCATTATCATTATCATTAATATTATTATTATTATTATTATTATTATTATTATTATTATTATTATTATTATTATTATTATTATTATTATTATTATTATTATTATTATTATTATTATTATTATTATTATTATTATTATTATTATTGTTGTTGTTGTATTAGTATTATTTGGGCTCAATGGACGAAAACGTCCCTCTAGTAGCCCCTTTCTCATCTATATATTCCTATGTATTAATATTATTATTTAAGCATAACTATGTATTATATAGAGAGAATAAAATATTTTTTGATTTTGATTTTTTTAATTATTATTATTATTATTATTAAATATTATTATTATTATTATTATTATTATTATTATTATAGTTCTTCTTCATATATATTATTATTATTATTATTATTATTATTTCAGGATTACAGCTTTTAAAAAGTTGGATCTATAACTATAACTGAATTTATACGATTTTAAGATACTTTCGTCTACTTATATATATTTATATATATATATATATATATATATATATATATATATATATATATATATATATATATATATATATATATATATATATATATATATATATATATAACTATATATATATATATATATGTAACATCATGTAACATCATATAGGTGGGAGTGGTCTAATATTAATTAAAGAAAAATGAAATTTAAGAGACTTAATTACTTTACCTTCCTTGCATGGATCACAACAATTTCATTATGTCTAAACCGCAGTCAAAGCAGTTCTGAAATCTTTTGTCATAAAGCCTTCGGTCGTCATGTTAATGATATGAGGATCTCATATATATATATATATATATATATATAAATATTTCTGTATATATATATATATATATATATATATATATATATATATATATATATATATATATATATATATATATATATATATATATATATATATATATATATATATATATATATATATATATATTAGGGTGTGTCAATTTGGAGGGAAAAAATAAAAATTCGTGTTTTTTTGTGAATGAGGGGGTCCAAAAATGTTCGTTTTGATGTGTAATATCCTAATTTAAAAGGTTTTTCCTTATTAATAAACATTTACCTTGGTAAATTTGCGCTTGATTTTAATGTATGTTGAAATTTCGGAAAAAAAGGGGACAACTTAATATAATAAAGTCCAAGAAAATTTGCTCAAAAAGTGCTTTAATGAACTCAAACAATTTTATTTATATTTTTTCTCTATTATGAAACACTGAAAACACATTGTAAAAAATGTAAAAAGCTTCAACCAACAATATTCATCAAATCTTGCTTCGATAGACATCATTCTTTTGCTTGCTTCTTGGCCTCTAATGAATCCTTCTCGTTTCTCATAAGTATACACTTTGCCAGAAGCCTCTGTTACTTATTTCACACACCTCTATATGGACTGTCCATGCCATGGCCACTTTGGAACTTTCATTGGCTTTTCAGCAAACTTTCTTATTCCTGATATTTTGAGTTTACTTTTTTTTTTGTTAAACACCTCTTTTGAGGGTACTCTCGGTGCTACACCGTCCCCAAACCTTGGGTTAAGGCATAGCACCGCTCACTCAACTCCCCAAGACTAGCCTGATTATTCCTAGGCTTCCTTTAATTGCTTCTATAGCTATCTCCTCGGTTCCAATTTACAAGTAAGTGGAGGTTCATATACTTTTTCTGACCAGGTTATCAGTTCCAAAATGGAAGTTGCATTTGGATTTACTGCAGGTGTTTTCCTAGGCCGAACAGATAGGTCTCCTGGTGTATCATCATCTTCATTCCTTAATTCAATTATCTTCTGGACCCCTGCTTTCCATTCTTCTTGGTCTTCCGAGCATAGAAGTGTCTGAAGCACCATTTCACTAAATGCGAACCACGATGAACGTTGGATTGTTGGCAAAATAATATCTGCTACTGCCTTCTTCTGAGATTTTAGGAGCTTCAATTGATAAAGAATGTGACTAGGTTCTTTCACCCAAGAGAATTTCGATTTGATTGTAAACCAGCAAGAATAGTAAACGCCAATAACGTATTCCACAAGCAGTTGTAATGTCTTCAAGTTGTTGACTTGTTTTGAAACCCATATGCGACAAATCCTATTTGCAGTTGTTAACCACCGAGAGTGGCTTACAGGACCAATTTCTAATAATGCCAGATCAGTTGGAAGTACACCTGTCCTTATGGCCTGAGTCATCCTGTAACCATAAGTCTGATCTGTAGAGAGACCTTTGACAACAGTGTCACTCAGTGTCACCAAAGGCTCTGAAAAAGATATTCTGACAAATGAGGAATTGATTTCTAGTTCTGTTGCAGTATCAAGCATGTTGCCAATCTTACCACTCTACTTGTTGTTAGACAAAGTTTTTCCATCCAACTCTGTGATTAGTATGAAGAGCACAAACGAACCAGATGAGTTTACGATTCAGCTTTGCCTCAACCCAATGCATGACTCTTCCTTCCCAACCAGTGTTAACATTCGTTGAGTCACCACCAATAGCCTGCAAACTTTTATCAATGTTGTTTTTATAAAAGAAAGCACAAGATTGTTAGCAATAACTTCAGCAGGTTTCCTTTTCGTTAAGTCTTTCTCTGGAGTAAAATGGCAAATATATTTTCCACCTGGCTCACTGTAAACAGTGTAATGCTCTTCTTTCACAATAGTTGGAAACTGATGACTTGAGTTATCTGTTTGTAACAGAACTTTAGTGGAATCTTTGCGTCCATCAAAGAAGATACATTCAATATTGCCTATCCGACATCGAGCATGAAATTCGTCATCGTGATTTCATGACTTTCTTGTGCCCTTTTTACTTTATTGTGATCAACCACAAGTCTCCTGTTTCCTTCAGTAATTAATCCAGCATTCAAAAATGCATCTGTTGTAATGGTATCTGTAGCAAGTAGACCGACACCATACCTAATACTTTGCAATGCAACATTGCGCAATTGTAATGTATTGTACTAACTTGTACTTGAAGTAGAATGTACATCAAAATCATCACATGGAATTTGCAAAGGATCTTCAGTTTCTTCATCTGTAACATCAGTTGGCTCTCCATCTTTGTCGGAGAAAAGAACCTCATTTGGTTGTAATGTTAACTCTTCCTTCTTTTTCTGCTTATATTCAGAAATTCTTCTTAATTCATCTTCTTGCCTCTTCTGCTTTTTAATTTGTCTTCTGTGCTCAGGTAGATCTGGTAATCCAATTTGATGCTGTCCAACAGATCCAACCTTCTCTCTTTGACTATTAATAAACACTAGTTCTTTGACAGGGATCATCTTCATATCCTTAGAACAAGAGCAATAGATGTGAACTTCATGTTTACAGTCAGCACCACCTGGACATGGACCCTCAAATTCTAAACATAGCTTAATCTCACACTTGCATTTGAGGATGTCAAAGAGCTTGTCTAACATTGCTATGAAAGCCTCTTTCCATTCCAGTTTTCCTCTGCCAAGTGATAAGATATATTATGATATATTATGATAATGATATATTTTGGCCTTTTCCCAGTTTTCTTCTATCTTCTTCAGGATTGTGACTCTCGAATTTAAAATTGGCACCACAAAACAACTGTTTGTTAGCTCCCACTTTTCAAGCACTTTTGGATAAATATCCTTTGCAAGAGTGGCTGCTGGGTAATTTCTGACATTCTCTCCACTCTGCTCTCTTAGTAGAAGCCCATATCTTAGAACATCACGTAGAGTTGGGAGTTCAGAAGGCAGCTTTTCTCGACCAGTTCCAATGAAGTTACTCATGTGAGTTGAAGTTGCCAGTCTTGTCCTCCTTTTACTAGCCATGGTTCCGAATTTTCAGATTTTGCAAGTGGAAGAAACTATTCGTGCCCGGAAAAAGAAAATGCCACTATTTGTATGATATTAATAAAAATTAACAAAAAGACACAACTGCAAATGAGTATTGCTAGTTTAAAAACTTTTTCGAGTGGCATTAAAATTTTTTTTACAGATGTTATAGTGTAATATAAGTATATTCTTAACCTTAGAGCAGAAGTACAGACAGAAATAATGATAAGAAGGCACTTCTTTAGAGGAGACAGTTTGCTGCGAATTTTACATGAAACATGAAAATATCACGAATTTGAAGTAGCTATTTACCAAGCAAACCAATGTAATTGCCAGTTCTTGTAAACA
>JABUQX010007630.1:0-22500 GCA_015478945.1 Trachelipus rathkii | reverse complement strand
TATTGTAGTTTTAGATATATATATATATCACATCTTACATCTAGCCTCTATATATATATATATATAATTATATATATATATATATAGTATATATATAATATTATAATTTATTATATATATATACTATAATATTATAATATAAAATATATATATTATATATATTATATATAATATATATATTATATATATAAGTAATATATAATAAGGAACTGGCAGACAGGTTCTTGAACGAGACTGAAAAATTGCCTCTTGCAAGAATCTTCTGAAATTCATTACAAATCGGGGCAAGGTGTATCCTCAAATTCAGATACTTGAAATCACAACATCATACTCATGCATACAAGGATACATTTTTTAGGCCAATACAAAAATTCATTCCTCCAAGCACTTAAATCACAGAAAGCCGAACGTTGAGTTTTAACATATATTTCAATGGAGTTCGAAAGACCTGAGTAAGCTCGAAAACGCGAGAATTCATATTTATTTTAAATATATATATATAATATATTATATATATAAATTATAATATATAAATATATATATGATTATATTATGATATATATATATAATAATATATATAATATATATAGTATATATATATATATTATATATATATAATATAATATATATTATATTATATAAATAGGCTAATATTAGTAGTGGTTAGAATAAAAAGTGGGGGTTGTGTTATTTTTATTTACCAATTATCTTTGAAGACGGGCTTATGGGCCATAAAAATGTTGAAAATTGATTGTTTGCTTATTAAGGCATCTCTAATCAGTGTACGTGCGACTTTTGTCACTTGGGGACACGCACGATGTCCAACTTACTTAATAAGTACTTTTCTCTTTATAATAAAAAGATCAAATGTAATAAGATGTTCGACGAATACGAAATATATAAAATTTATTTCATGTGGAATTTTGTTCTTTCTCCAAATTTGTTTTTTTTCTTTTTGTTTTTTTTTTTTTTTCCTCTATTTTTTCAGCCCCTATATTTTAACTTTTTTTCTAGCCTTTTTTTTGAGTGTCTAGCCTTTTTGTTCTTTCCTATTCTCTGACCTTCGCCCGCGGCAGGTTCTTTTTATATTCTCCCCTCATAAAAACACCCTTATAACACTTTCCCCTCACGTCCCCTCAAATTAGCCTTTGCTACTTCATTTGTTTCAACTTTATCGTTTCTTTTATTATTCCTATTACCACCATTTTTAATTCTCGTTTTAATTCTTTTTACTTTTCTCGTAAATTTCACTAATTAAATAACCGTTTAGTTGTTTCTTAGGTCATTTTATGCAAAAGGAAAATAAAGCCTCGAACAATCCCCTAATTACGCACTTTCCCCTTTTCCCCCTTTCCCCCTTCTTTCGGGGAAAATTCAGGAAATTGGGGGATATTACCCCAAATCAACCTTACGACCTAACGTGGTTTTCCTCGTTATCGGTTGAGGTTTTCCAGATCTCGAGTTTGCTCCAGTCCTAAAAGTCAAAATGAGGCGCGAGCTTCATAATACTACCTATTATAATAGGCTATCGTATAATATTATATATATAATAGTATTATTATATATATATATATATTATATATTATAAGATTATACTATATATATATATAGCATTAAGAGTATATTATATATATTATATATAGTATATATATATATATATATAAATATAATACTATAATATTATAATTAATAATATATATTATATAATAAATTATATAACATATATATAGTTATTATTATATAATATATATATATATATAAATATATACTATAATATTATAATATATAATATAAATATAAGATATATATATAAATATATATATAATATATATTTATAGATAATATATATATATTTTATATTAATATATTATATTATATTATAATATAGATTATATATATATATATAATATATAGTATATGATAAATTATTATTAGTATATTTTGTTCAATAATTAATGATAACATAATAATAGATAACATAAACGTTAATCTATAACTAAAATCATTTGTTATGGTTATGTTATAATTTTTTATTAATATTTTGGTACTATAAATATATATAATATTTTTATATTATATATATATATATATATATATATATATATAATAATATATATAAATATATCACTCTTTTATAATATAAGAATTAATAGTAATATATAATAATAATATATTATTATATAATAATATATTATAATGTATTATATAATTATACTATATATAATATATTATAAGAAAAATTGCACTTTTTAAAGGATAATAAATCTATAAAATATTTAACATTCTCCCCAAAGTTTGTTAATTCGACTAAATTTGAAAAAAAAACTTTCGTGCCAAGATCATTTTGGCGAAAGTTTCACAATTTTGTGATTGTCATTTTTGAGTTAAGTTCGGCAAGTTTTTCTAAGAGAACTTTCAACTCTTTAAGTGTTTTTGAATATTATTTTTAATACCGTCCAAGCGGTTACCGCCACTGATATATATATGGATATTATTTTCAGTGTTTTGCTTCCGAAAAATAGACGTGCAAAGAGAAAGCGTTAGAGAATGAAAGAGGGAGAATCGAAGGCCTTCACTTGTGGCTTTTATGTTTCGCGATTTATGCAAATGAAGAAATTGAGGAACGGATCCGCTTGTGATCAAAGTTCGGCTTTTTCGCACAAAAAACAAAATTCACTCATTCCTACTCAAAAAATTTCAATCTCTATAATTTTAGTTAAAAACCATATCAATATTTATTTATTTATTTATTTATTTATTTATTTATTTATCTATTTATTTATTTTATTTATTTTACTTAATTATTCTTCATATATATATTTTTTTGGTGTTTTTTTCCTCGTTTTTTTGTGTTGTTAATTCTCTCAAATGCAAATTAATTTATTTTAAATATTTTTTATGAAACTTTTTTTTTTTCCCGAAAAAAAGTGATGGTCAAGATTTGATGAAATATTTTATTTAATATTTATTATTTTTATTATTTTTATTATTATATACATAGTATTATCTATTATAATTTATTATTTATTATTATTATTATATTATTATTAAGCTATATGATAAAAGTAAAGTTCGAGGCGTAAATTGAAAAAGAAAACGCGAATCCTTATTAGGAAGAAGGGCGGTAGCGCGTAGGTGAGAGTTTACCTCTCTCTCTCTCTCTCTCTCTCCTCTCTCCTCTCTCTCTCTCTCTCTCTCTCTCTCTTGTGTCAAATATGGACTTCTAACCAAGGGCCAATGAGACGATTCTTGATCGGTCAGCTCCGAGAGTGACGCTGATTCCACCCAATAATATTTGTGTGATTTAAGCTATTCCGACCTATCAAACTTTGTTTGAAAACATTGTTGAGCGTAGTTGGCTTTTCATTCATTCTTTCCTTCATTTGAAGGTTTTTCGTTTTTTTATTTTTTTTTTTTTTTTTTTAAATGTTAATGTTTATTAATAAATAATTTCAATTTTATTATGCTTTTAAACTTTTCCTGATAATACTTATTATTATCTCAACCTTTTTAAATATTTTTAAAATATTAATTGTTAATAATACCGTTTTGATACTCTAAAATGCCTTTTATTATTTATTAAGTATCGTATTAATGCTTAAATATTCATTTTAATGATTTACAGTTAACAATGCATGTGTGAAAGTCCATCTTCACAAGTTTTGTAGTTAAAGAGACCAGGGAAACATGAATGATACGAATATTTTTAGAGTTTTTTGCTATCTTTTATGTATAAATTTT
Organism: Trachelipus rathkii; assembly: GCA_015478945.1. Lineage (NCBI taxonomy): Eukaryota > Metazoa > Arthropoda > Malacostraca > Isopoda > Trachelipodidae > Trachelipus > Trachelipus rathkii. The sequence goes on along the minus strand of JABUQX010007630.1, from coordinate 18,759 downwards.
TAAATAATACTAAAAGTAGATTAATTTTAGCAAAGGAAAGCAGTAGAAAAATGTCAAATTAATTAACTGTTATTTTGAATAATTATTGCTTAACCGAAGAATATAAGAAGCAGATCCTGAAGTTTCGTTTACTGATGAAATTAAAAGATTACAAAAATAAAAGAAAACTATACGTTTCACAACCCAAATATTTGCGGAAATGATGAAGTACCCTATGTCCTAAATAGTGGAAATGATGAGTACCTTATGTCCTAAAAGGAAAATATTAATTAAATATTGAATTAAAGAAATTTGTCTTTATAAAACGTTTATTTCGTTTCTTTTAGCGATTTTTAAACACTTGAAAAAAATATTAGCCGAAGAAATAAATTATAAAATTCCTTTCAGTCCATATATATTTTGTTATCAATTCTTACATACTCACCCACAAAGTACTATCTGGTGTGACTGAAAACCTAAATTTAATAAAATTTAATTTACCTTACCAATATCGGATTAATATGAGACCGGCAGAGCCTTAGCTAATTATTAGAAGACCAATATAAGGGTCAGAAGAAGGGAGCATTTGACCATGTCTAAGTAACCCTTGAAAAGTCTCAAGGACTTTGACGCTCAGAACTTTGACTACAAGAATGACGCAATGAAACATTGAATAGTTTCACTACGAATTTTAATTTAAGGACCAGAGTTGAAAAATACAACCATAAATTTCACTGATAATTATTTTAAGCATTATAGTGAGAAGAAAATTTTATTATTGTCTTACTCCAAAAAAAATAATGAAATTAAATAAAACAATTTTGGGGACAGTTATCGACCTATATTAACTGTCACAATAAACTAGAAAAAGAAAAGGCTTAAGGAATATAAAATTTGAAAAGAAAATATTTAGAGTCGCGAAATGTATGTTTGTATTTTTCTACTAAGCTCCTTAAAATGAAATTTGTAGTGAAACTATTCAATGTTTCATTGCGTCATTCTTGTAGTCAAAGTTCTGAGCGTCAAAGCCCTTGAGACTTTTCAAGGGTTACTTAGACATGGTTAAATGCTCCCTTCTTCTGACCCTTATATCTGGTCCTCTAATAATTAGCTAAGGCTCTGCCGGTCTCTTATTAATCAGATATTGGTAAGGTAAATAAATTTTATTAAAATTAGGTTTTCAGTCACACCAGATAGTACTTTGTGGGTGAGTATGTAAGAATTGATAACAAAATATATATGGACTGAAAGGAATTTTATAATTTATTTCTTCGGCTAATATTTTTTTCAAGTGTTCAAAAATCGCTAAAAGAAACGAAATAAACTTTTTATAAAGACAAATTTCTTTAATTCAATATTAAATTAATATTTTCCTTTTAGGACATAAGGTACTTTATCATTTCCACTTTTTAGGACATAGGGTACTTCATCATTTCCACATTATATCCTCATTCCGCAAATATTTAGGTTGTGAAACGTATAGTTTTCTTTTATTTTTGTAATATTTTAATTTCATCAGTAAACGAAACTTCAGGATCTCCCTCCTATATTCTTCGGTTAAGCAATAATTATTCAAAATAACAGTTAATTAATTTGACATTTTATCTCTTTTACACTAAAGTGGCTGTACGTATCATTGTGAAACATAAAAGATAGCAAAAACAATTGAAATGGAATATGAGCTTTCCAATGACAATTTTGAGATCTCTTCTAATATAAGACGAAAACATTATGACCATTCTTAAAGTAAATCCAATTAAAAATAAATATTTAAGACCATTAAATACGATACTTAATAAATAATAAAAGGCATTTTAGAGTATCCAAATGACAAGTATTATTAACATTAATATTTTAAAAATATTAAAAAGGATTTGAAATGAGTATTATCAGGTTAAAAGTTAAAAGCAAAATAAAAAATTAATATTAAAAAATAACATTTTTAAAAAATTCATTTAAAAAAAAAAAAAAAAAAAAAAAAAAAAAAAAAAAAACCTCAAATGAAGAGAAAAGATAATGAAAGCCACTACGCTCAACAATGTTTTCAAACAAAGTTTGTAGGCGACTTAAATCACCAAATATTTGGGTGAAATCAGCGTCACTTCGAGTGACGTCCCAAGATATCGATCTCATTGCCCTTGTTAGAAGCATCCAATTGACCAAGAAGAGGAGAAGAATGAGAGACGAAGAGAGAATGAGGGGAGAGAGAGAGAAGAGAGACGGTAAAACTTCTCACCTACGCGCTATCCGCCCTATCTTCCTAATAAGGATTCGCGTTTTCTTTTTCAATTTTACCCTCAGAAAACTCTTACATTTTATCATATAGCTAATAATAATAATAATAATATAATAATAATAATAATATATAATAATAATAATAATAATATAATCAATAAAATAAAAAGATAATAATAATAATAATAATAATAATAATAATAAAAAATAATAATATAAATATTCATCAATCTTACCATCGACTTTTCGAAAAAAAAAAATTTCATAAAAAATATTTAAAATAAATTAATTTGCATTTGAGAGAATTAACAACACAAAAAAACGAGAAAAAACCAAAAAATATAATATATAATAATAAGTAAAATAAATAAAATAAATAAATGAAATAAATAAATAAATAAATAAATAAATAATATATTGATATGGTTTTTAACTAAAATTATAGAGATTGAAATTTTTTGAATTAAGAATGAGTGAATTTTGTTTTTTGTGCGAAAAAGCCGAACTTTGATCACAAGCGGATCCGTTCCTCAATTTCTTCATTTGCATAAATCGCGAAACAAAAAAGCCACAAGTGAAGGCCATCGATTCTCCCTCTTTCATTCTCTAACGCTTTCCTTTGCCACGTCTATTTTTCGAAGCACAACACTGAAAAATATATCCACTAATATATCAGTGGCGGTAACCGCTTGGACTGGTATTATAAAATAATATTTCAAAAACACTTAAAAGAGTTGAAAGTCTTCTTAGAAAAACTTGCCGAACTTAACTCAAAAATGACAATCACAAAATTTGTGAAACCTATTACCCCAAAACTGATCTTGGACACGAACACAGTTTCAAATTTAGTCGAATTAACAAACTTTGGGGAGAATGTTAAATATTTTATAGATTATTATCCTTTTAAAAAGTGCAATTTCTATAATATATATATATACAGTAATGTATTACCTCAAGATATGTATACAAATACTTATATATTTACATCTATAAAAGTTGCCATCTAAAATATATATTAATATATAATATATATTTATAGATATAATATATATATATATATATATATAATAATAATAATATATATATTATTTAGTATATATACATATAATATAATAATATAGAACTATTCCAAACTAACTAAATAGAATAAAAATACAAATAAGCACCAATGATTTTAAGTTATAATAATTATGTATATCCTATTAATTATTATTGTTATATCATGTAACTATTCTGCAACAATATCACGAATGAATGAACTTATTATATAATATATATATTATAATATTATATATAATATATAAAGATATAATAAAATATATATTTATATATTAAATATATATATATAGAATAATATTATATATTAATATAATATTATAATATATATTATAGAGACAGAGCAGTGCGCCGCCTAAGGCAGGCCGAGGGTGCGGAACGATAGAGAAACAATGACCGGCGAGGGGATGGGCATATATATAATATATTTTATTAATTTATATAAATTATTATAATTAATATATATATTATATATAATTATAAAATAATATATATTATATAATATATTATATATATATATAAATATTAAATATAATATATATAACTAATTATATTATTATATAATAATATATATATAATATATATTTATATATATATTACTTATATACTATATATATATAACTAGAGCCTATAATGTAATATTATGAATCTCGTCGCCATCATTCACTTTTAGGAACTGTAGCAAACTCGAGATCGGACTTCCACCGATAACGAGGAAAACCACTTAGTCTAGTAATTTGGGTAAATCCCCCAATTTACTGAATTTCCCGAAAAAGGGGGAAAAGGGGGAAAAGGAGGGAAAAGTGCGTTATTAGGATTGTTCGAGGCTTAAAACAACTGATTAAACCTAAAAAACTAAACGTATTAATAATTCCATTTACGAGAAAAGTAAAAGAATTTAAACGAGAATTAAATAGTGATAGGAAGAATAAAAACAAAAGTAAACAAATGAACTAAGTAGCAAGGCTAATTGATGGACTAGGGAAGTGTTTAAAAGGGGTTTTTAGAGGGAAAATATAAACAAGAACCTGCCGCGGCGCGTCAAGGATACACGAGCAGATAGGAAAGAACAAACAAGGCATAGACACTCAAAAAACAGCTAGGAAAAAAGTAAAATTATGGGCTAAAAAATATAGGAAAAAACAAAAAAAAAACAAAAAGAAAAAAAACATTTGGAGAAAGAACAAATCCACATGAAATACAATTTAATAATCGATTATTCGTCGAAACATTCTTTATACTTGATCCTTTTTACTAAGAGAAAATACTATAAGTAAAGTGGACATCTTGCGTTCCCCAGTGACAAAGTCGCACGACACTGATAGAGATCCTAATACAAACAATCATTCTTCAAATTTAGGCCCATATGCCCGTCTTCAAGATACATTGAAATAAAATAACACTAACCCCCACTTTGTATTCTCACCACTCTAAGATTAGCTATAATATATAATAATTATATATATATATATATATATATATATAATAATATAGATAAATACTATATATATATATCATATAAATATATATATATATATAATATATAATAATATATATATTATATAATATATATATAGATATAAAATATATATATTTAATAATTCAAATTAATTCTCCGTTTTCGAGCTTAACTACATGTCTTACTCGAATCTCCATTTGAAAATTATGTTAAAAACTCAACGATATGGACTTCTGTGAGATAAAGTTTCGAGGAAGAATTCTTAGATGCTAAAAAATGGTTCTCTTGTACTGCACGGAGTAATGATTTGTTTGATTGCAAGTATCGATATATTGAGATCCACCTGCCCCGATTCTGTCTATGATACAGAAAAAGAAGACTTCGCAAGAGGCAATTTTCAGTCTCCAGTTCAAATATCAAACTGTTCCTCCCGTATATTATATATATATATATTATTAAATTATCATATATAATATATTATCGTAATCATAATATATCATATAATAATGAAATATAATATAATATATATTATATAATAATATTATATATATATTATATATTATATATCATATTATATATAATCATATTATATAATACTATATAGAATGCAAGATTGGAATTGTGGGCCATAACTCAATCTCAAAATACTAGCTACACGAAGAAACGATTGCTGAATCTGGTGTAAATTTATTGCGGAAACTGTTAAAAAAAAAAAAAAAAAAAAAAAAAAAAAAAAACTCATTATCTCAAAAAACTACATAGTACACGAAAAGGGAGAACAACGGAGACTGACAAGAAAGATAGTAGAAAGTAAAAAAAAAATATAATAAATAAATAATTATCTTTTTTTTTTTTTAGGAGCAGGACTAATAATATAATATATATATTAATTATACATATATATATATATATATAATATATATATAAGAAAAATATATTACTATATATTATTGTTAAAGTTACTACACGGCAAGGGGCTCGGCCGACGGGAGACACAGGGGGAGCGTTTTCCAATACCCTTAAGGGAGGGCGAGACCCGCGACACCAAATACAAGAGCGGGTTCTGGGACCCTCCCGGGGCGGAATCTTCCTACCCGATTCCCCCGAAGCGAGGAGACCCCGAACTCCGCCATCTGCGATACCTTGGGGTATTCTTTAGATAAAAAAAAAGCAAATTAATAGAAAGTCTATTCTTTACGAGAACCAAAATAAGTCTCTAAAAGGCTACGTATCATTATTACATAATTCATTAACAAATAATTTTTTTTATTTTTTTATTTTTTTACATGTACCTATCCAAATGTTTACAATTCCAAACAATGTAACTGAGTAACAGTAGTTTTGTAATTAGTATTATAAATATTATATATAAATATATAAATTATATATATATATTTTTTTTTTTTTTTTTTACATTCTCCGCACTAAAATTGCACCAGCAATCCAGACAATGTATTCGCTTTCGCGTGAGCATTTAGTTTTTGAATATGAGTATAGGCCACAATCTATATATCCACTATATATTATATTTATATATATATAATATACTATATATATTAATATATATTATATATAGTATATACTATAAATATAATATATATATATATATATATTAGTATAATTATATAATGTGTGATGTATGTGGTTGTGGGTGTTTCGCCGCGAGGGGATTATTATGTTTGGTGGTGTGGTTCGCGCACATGCCTCGTCGTGATCAGGCATAGACTTTTTTATTTTTTTCTAAATATAAATAATGAGACAACATTATTAAAAGATAATTTAACGAGCTGCACGCACGAAAGCATGAAAGGACGTACATAATTAAGTTGACACAAACGTACATAATTGTAATTTGGAAAGAAAATAAATTGCAGCCGCCACGTTTGTTTTTTTTTTCTTTTTAAGATTCTCCATTCGACAACTTTGTTCAAAGCCTATTATAAGATCCTAACACCTAAAATATCTTAGATACCCAGGAGCTGATCGGAGTGTTAATGGCGACTTAATGTAACGCAAGGGTGAAAAATGAGAAAAGAAAATAGGTCACACAACGTTTTTGCATACATATATCTTCGTCAGGGAGAAAGAGAGAAATTAAATAGAATAAGCCAGTTTTATCACAAATCATATTGTATTTTAACTAGCCTAGGGCAGTCTGCCGCACCATTCGAGTGTTGAAGGGAAGAAAATTAGTATCCCGGGCGTGCGGCGATACAGTGCGATCGGTGTAAAAATTCAGTACAGATCAACCATAGTTTAAATTTCATGATTAATAACTTTTACTTTGTCACATAATCTTTAATACTTATGTCAAATGTTTTAAAGCACATTAAAATTAGAAAGCATTTTATGATCCCGATGGGATAATCAGAAAAAGAGATTTTTATTTATTTGAACATAAAATGTGAAGTTCTTCAATAATTCTATTTGTTCACGTTTATATCGTCTTATGAGATCTTTTCATGTTCAAAATCTTATCTTTAGTCAAATATCTTTTATTAGTTATCTAATCTTTAATTAACTAAACAATACCACTAGGCGTAGATACACACAGGTTGCGTCACATGCATGCAGCACCCGCTCCTATAAGCGCGATGGTTCCTTTTGAATCATATATATTATATATTAATATATATATATATATATTAATATAAGTATATATATATATATATATATAATATAATATATACATACTATATTTATATATATAGTTTAATTTTTACCAAACAAAGCCTATGCTTAGATGAAATAAAATTTGGAGAACTTTGTGTTGAGTTGATTATTTTTAATCCTTCCCCGTTCCTTTTTCTCTTTCTTCTTAATGAGATTAATGAATTACAAGTTAAGCATTTCGTCCGTTAGTTAGTCTGTTTGTCTTATCGAACTCTTTGGAAAAAATTTAGTCCGCCATCCAGTTACAACCACGCCCCTTTTACCATTTATCCTCCGTCCAACTATTAAGCGCACACTTCCTTCTTTACATAATATATATATATATATATATCATATAATATTATATATAATATATTATATTATATAGATATATAAATATTATATATATATATATGATATTTATTATATAATATAAATAATAATATATATATATATATTATATATATATTTAATATATACAGGCTTATCCAGGGGGCCAAAGGGCAGCGCCCCCCCCCGAAATTCTTCAGACACTAAAAATTTTACAGTGATCATATCTGTTAATAATACTAAAGCAGAGGTTAATGATTTTATTATAATTCGTCGCTATCAAACAAATCTCGTAAGTTCCTTTAGTCTAAAACTAAATTGAACCATTCAGAGAAAAATGCCATTTAGAATTCAGGATTTTGAAGAAGTCGTCAGCGTGCATCAGAGCTGGCTATGAATTATTGTACCAAGAATTAACAAGTTCCAAAAAACAGAACTCAACAATTCCTACTTCACACCCACCAATAACTTTTATTGTTACACTCCATTTCTATATCCATTTTGGCATGATTTAATATCAGCATTTAGAGAGAGTTTCTAAAAAGCATAAAAAATATATTTTCTTCCCAAAAAATCAAATCGAATAGGTGTAATGTTCCATATGAGAAGATAAAAGTATTGTGTAATATTTTACAAGGAAGATCTTCGAAATGCCTACTAGAAGATTAGTAAAAGCAGATGGATTTATGAATTTGAAACATGGCTGAAACAAAGAGTCTCCAACAAGCCAGCAATAACGAACTATTATTTGTTCGCAGTCACAATTTCCAAAATTTACATCTTGTTGCAAAATACTGGACCCGTGTTTACTGCTTCAGTAGAAAGAACTTATCTGAAAAGCTTGAGACATATTGGGAGATGAAAGACTACTAGTATTGCCCCCTATCATACATTAAATATCGACTATAAAAACTTTAACATTTAGTCGATACTGCTCACCTCTCATGCCCGCATTGTATATTAACAATTTACGGTAAGATGATTTATGAATTTATATAAATTACTCCCATTTTTCTTAGAAATTTAATAGTGGTCTCTTCCACTATATATATATAGAATAATATTTTATATATACTATATATATTAAATAAATAATATATATTATATATATATATATTTATACTATATATATATATATATAATTATATATAATATAATATATATTATTAGTTAAATATATATATATAATATATATACGTAATAATAATAAGTATATATTATATATATTTTATTATATATATATATATTATAATACGTATATATATATAATATATATAATTAATAGAATATATAAATTATATATATATAATACTATTTTATTAATTAAAATATTATTATTTAAATTTAAAATATATATTATATATAAATTATAGATTTCGATAAAATCATTGATCAGGCCCCCCAAAAAATTCTGTACGCTACTATATATATATTAAATAATATATTATATATTATATATATAGTATAATTATTATTATATATATAATATAATATATATTATAATTAATAAATATATATATATAATATATATATATAATAGCCTATTTAAATAATATATATATATATATATTATATATAATTATATATTATATATAATTAATAATATATAATATATATAATTATATATATATATATATATATATAATATTATATATATATATATTATATATAATAATATTTATATATATATATATGACCATTGGTATTAGATGTATTTATTTTTTTTTAGATATTTGTTCCGTGATCGTAAGAAACAGTAAGTTATTGTTGTGATATTGCGTGAGGGCATACAGGAATTAGAAGGTTTTTAGTCCAAATTTGCCAATCAGAGAAAAAAAGTTAATATATAATATGCATTCAAGCATACAATAAATTAGATAAGCCTACTAAAAAATTAAAAGAAGCATCTGCGAGTACTAACGTTTATTAATACTAATATGGAATTAAAACTTTTCAGACATTTTTACGAACTATTTTTAACGTTTTTTTCTTAACGGATCATGTGGTCAAATCTTTCACATAAGCCTCTTCATGAAACTCGAAGGGTCGTATGTATAATATAAATGGTTCACTTATTAAATATAAAGGTACGAATATTGAGAAGAGATAATCAATAAAAAAAAAACTTAATATAATTAACATACGAATATTAACTTTTCAATCTCGCACGACAAAATCAGATTGAGTGATATTCGCTTATATTATATTATAATATTATTATATATATATATATATTCCGTTATTCCTGATAAAAAAATGGATCTATCTAAATATTCGTTTAAAGAAATATAGGAACAAGAGAATATATATATATAGTCCTGTTGTGGATCTGTCTTCTTATAATAAAAGTCTGATGTCTGGCAGAGTTGTGGGTTGTTTGTAGGTGATTTGGGACTGTTGTGTTATGATGGGACACGTATATAATTGAGGTTGGGTCTGGGTATGTGGGTGATTTGATAACTGGCATTCCGTAAATTATGAGCAGCATTACACAAAATCACGTTTTTGGCTACATATTCTCAGTGAAGTATCGTGCCAAGCAGGGGTTGTGGGGCTGACCGGAATCGGGCGCGGTCGGGCTCGAGTTGATTTTGAAAGGAAAATGCGGACCAGCGAATCGGCATCGCATTTGAAATAGGGCGGATTCGAGCAGAAGCTGATCGGTAACTTCAAGAGTCGGCATCGCAGTCTGAGCGGTAAAACAAATCAATAGTAGAGTTGATCAAATTTTTAGCTGACAAAGTTATGAATTGTGACTGTGAGTGACTTAAATCGCTTCATACAAGTTCACGCACTGCGATCCACATCACAAAATGAAATTGTAAACTTCGAAGTTTTTTAACCTGACCTTTATGTTTCAATGATTATATTCAAATGAATTCAACCTTCAACCTTTATACCATCTATATTTAAGAGCTGAAGAAATGCAAAATTCCAAGTACGAGAGAAACTTCCTCATTGACCAATGTGATTCACCTAGCTGCATCTTTATATTAATCCTATCACCAGGCGGTAAAGCCTAAATGAAGATTAACTAACAAAAGCTAAATCTGCACTTTGGCAAAGTACATTTATGTAATCAAAAGCTGTTGAAGAATCACAGAAGAAAGATACAATCTGACATATTGTACAGTTATGAAACTACAACGAATCCCAACATACCGTCTCAATCATTTTCAGAAAGCTCAAAGCCATAATATGAAAGCTTCTAGATATTGAAACTTAGTCAAAACTTCGACTGTTCAGAAAAATGTCAATTCTCCTCATTCTTGTACACAATTTCCATAATTTAACAAAATTTCTTTGTTGCTCTGAAAGAAGTTGAAAAAATTGATAGAACTTGAAGCTAAAAGAAGATGCCATCCTATAAGCACCAGACATTGTTATCAGAAGCTGCAATTGTTTATGATTTACCCCCAATAGCAAGCTAGCGTTGAAAAGCTTTTCTGCCTTAGCATTATAATCAACCTTAGAGAAAAAATAAGAGAATTCAAATGCTTTCTTTGTTTAAGAAAAATCATTTAATTGAGTAGATACATGTTATAATCATGAAGTTCACTGTAGCAGTTAGTATATATGATATTATATATTATATATATAATATATAATATTATATATATATAATATAAATAATATATATAATAATTATATATATATACATAATATTAAAATATAGTCTTTTAATATATATACTATATTTTATATATTTTTAATATACATAAATATATATAATATATATAAATTATATATATATTATAATATATATATATATATATATATGTTTATATATATATATAATATATATAAATTATATAAAAATATATATTATAGTATATATAAATAGAATATATATATATATAATATATTATATATAATATAATAATATATTGAATAATATATAATATAGATATATATATATATATATATATATATATATAAATATATATAAAATTAAATATATATATATTAATATATTTATCATAATATTTATATATATATATATATATATTATATATTATAATATAATAATTATTATATATATATATATTATATATATATATATAATATAATATATATAGTAAGATATAATAATAATATATATTTATATAATAAATATATTACTTATATCAATATTATAAATTACAACCCCCCGAAATTACTTCTATAAAATCTGGATGCTTAAGTCTCTAATATAATTTTGATAACAATAAAAATAATGTTAATAAAGGATAAATAAGATTTAATTTTATTAATATAAAATGAAAAAACATCTAGGGTGAAGATTTCTTATTAGGGCTGTTGTTCAATATACTATAATATAAATTATATAATATAATATATTAATATATATATATAATATATATATTAGTATATATATTAATAAATAATATACTATAATATATATACTATATATATTAATAGTACACATATATATATATATATAATTATATAATATATTTATAACATATATATATATAACGATTTATATATTATTATAGATATATAATTATATATATATATATATTTATTATAAATATAAATTAATATAAGTTTATATAGATATTATATATATATATATATAATATAATATATTATATAAAATATATAAAATAATAAATTATATAATATATATATAAATTAATAATATATATATATATATATATAATATATATATATATAGTATATATAATTAAATAATATATATATATAGTAATATATATAATATAATAATATAATTATAATAATATATATATACATATATTATACGATATATAACTCCTCTGTCCCAGATGTAAGTTTACTGAATAGTCCCATAACACTGATAATGTAACTCCTCGTAATTATACAGGTGGTAGGCTAGTACTACCCTACATATCACATACCAGTTTTAACCAGATATATAAAAGTCAGTCTTCAGTACATCGTTATTATGGGCGTGTTCTCTAACTCGTACTTATTGCACATACATCTTTTGTGTAATTGGGCGTGTTTTCTATCCATCGGTACGTTTTCGTGCAGGTAAATATTGAACGCCGTACCTTATCCAAACTTCGTGTGAAAACTAACAGTCTGCCAACTTGAGACCTATTTGCTCCTTAACGAAAGCTTATGGATGCCACCTCTATCTAGAACTATGTCTTTAAGTGCACAAACTTTCACAGAGCGGCCGAGAAATGCTGAAGACGGAGCCAGAGTTTGGGCAAGACCATATCTCTTAACAAACTGTATGAAAATGTGGAATTGTTAGAGTTGTGATGGAGAGAGACGCCAGTGTCAGAGTGATTGCAGAAGACACTGGTTTGGAAAAAATGCAGTTTATAGAATTTCACGAACCATCTCACATGCAAAAATGATGAAAACTGTGCAAGACTTGTTGTGGAGCAATAAGTGTAACAAGGGTCAAATAAATTTCAAATTACCTGAAAGACTTGAAATATCGGTAAGCAGTACCAATTTTTGGTAGTATACACGGCATGAATCATGTTTTTGAGTACATCACTAAAACCAACGGCAAAGTCGGAAGCCACGACTGAAAAATCTCCTCTTCCGAGGACAAGCACATCATGAACAATCCCAAGTGAAAAAACTGATATTGTTTTTGGACACCTTGTATTGAGCACAAGGAATTTGCTTCAGAAACAGTTAATCATCGTCTTTTGCAAAGATGCGTGACACGACCTTCGAAAACGATTCATCGAATCTAACAACATTGCAGCACGATGTGATGATATGCAACAGATAACGCGCTATCTCATCACTGCGCCTAATTATGCGAATTTCTGGCAAGAAAAACATATCAATTAACTCCAACTCACATACATCACAGATCATACTCCTGCGATTTTACTTCTCCCTAAAGTTGTAAATTGAGTTGAAGGCATCATTTTGTGACGAGAACACAATAAGAAATACGTACACATGTGAACAAAATAACACACACTGGAAAAGACTTCCTAATATGCTAGAACAATCGGCAAGAAACATTGACACTGTGTAACTCCGCAAGGGCATACGTACTTTGAAGACTATAACTTGGATTTAATGGTAATTCCATACCATAATAAAACACACAATCAGCTATATACTTTGAAATAATCATAAAATACTAATATATATATTATATATATATTAATATATCGATATAATTATATTATAATATATTATATATATAGATATATATATATATAATATTATATAAATATATTATGTATAATATATATATATAATATAATATATAATACTATATAGTAATAGATATTATATATATATATATTATATATATATAGTATCTATATAGATATATATATATATATATATTATATATAGATATAAATATATATATAGTATACATATATTTATATATATATATATATAAGATATTATATAATATATATATAATTATATTAATATATAATATCTTATATAATTAGTATATATATATATATATAATTATATATATATATATATATATACTATACTATATACTTTTAGATCAAGGTGTTAAATGTATGTTCTAATTGGCAAATAGATCCCAGTGGCTCCTTCGTAGCGAAATTATGATGATATATAATAAGACTTTCAAAAATGAAGCTGATCAAATTTCCTATAGTCGACAGACTAATGCCCAAATAAATTAATACGCAAAAGTTGCAAGTTTCTCAGTTAGGTAACTTCAAAAGAATAATATTACTACTCAGAAATCGGATTGGCTTGAGTCGTGACCAAAAAAAGATTAGATGTGCAGTATAAGGCAGCATCCTGACAGTACGCTTATCATGCTTGAATCGCATAGAAAGTAAAGTGAATAAGAGTTAAGTATAATAAATGCGCAAATTGGTCTACAAGCTAACAATTAAAGTGTGATGCTTTTAATAACTATTTTAGTCCAGTTCATTAGATTTAATTTGCACAAGGTTGGTGCCCTTATTTAGAACAAGCCTAGTATGCTAGAGAGAGTCGCACAGTAAGTCTGCACCAGGATGAATTTCTGTCTTTGAGGTAACGGCAAATTATAATGGAGAGGCTAATAGAAAGATTAGGAATGTATCATGAGAAGGCGATTTCTCATTCGATGCATTTTGAACGCTCACTACAACCTATCTGACATCTAGCTATACTTCAGTTGAGTCATTTCGAAATAAATAGTAAAAGTTGAAAAGAACAACATATGTCAAAAAGACAAGGATTTAAAAAAAATGAAAATTCTTATAGACACCGAGACTACAGAACACGAAAACAACATTCCAAAAAAACGAACGTTAGAGTACAGCTACAAAAGCTACAGTCAGCTTCTTTTTCCCATCATAAATTGGCTGAAAATAAAGAATATTATGTCCACCTTTAGGTGGCTGAAAATCGGCTCTAGCCCACAGCACTATATAGACCCTGCCCTTATGAAGTAATCCGTAGAATCTATACTATACTTATAGTATACTTATAATAATATATATATATATTACTATATATAATATAAATAATATAATATAAGTAATATTATATATATATATATTAAAACTTAATCTAAAAAACAAAAACAAAATTCTTGGCTTGACAGGCCCATAATAATATACATCTATATTATATTATATCATATATATATCATATCATATATATATAGGTCGCGACTAATATAATATATATATACTATACATAATATAGTATTATATATATAATATAGTACCATATTATATAATCAATCATCATCACTCATGCATTGATATACTCACTCACCCACTTCTCTAACCCAAGAGAAGTAAGGTGCCCGTAGCAAATGCCACTGGAACACACGAAACAGTATAGACTATCTACGACAAAGCCGAAAGAAAGCCTCCCCCAGTCATTACCCCGCCCTTATATCTATTTATGGAACTCTAGCCATCAAAAACATCCACCTAACGACGCTTCCACCGACCGGACCTTACCCATGCATCTCCCGCCCCAATGTATGTCATCCCTAACCCATAGGTGGCCCACCGCATTACTTCTCAAAAACAGCATACTATATAATGCGTTTCTTTCTTGCTAAACTCAGATTCTTTCTTAGGAATCTTGATAGACACTCCAACATCCGCACTGCCTCTTTTCTCACTCCTTAGGGCTCGCCATACGATACTATCAACTCGTCTAAAACACTATCACATGTACTCTCTTCACCACTAACACATTAATGGAACAAAATCTAATATAATTGATCTCTAACATCTACATTTATTTAAAACATTCTAATAACTTTTACTATTTATCAATCTCTTCTAAATAAACTAAGATGTATCTGACAATGTCTTTAATCCGTATATCTTATTAGAAAATAGTTTTCCTATGTTACGTAACACATCATATATATAAATATATATAATGATATATATTCTCATACGGACATACTATCTAACTAATAAACATAATATATAGCTATTATAATATATTATTAAGTATATATAATATATAAATCATAAATATATAACCGTAACTATTTAATGTATTGAGGGTGAGCGAGGGTGGGGTCCGGGTGGTAAATCTTTCAAATGGAGGGTGTGGAATCAGAATTTTAAGTCGCAAGCGGAGTCGGAAGTTCGAGTGGGGGGGAAGTGTTGGAAGGGTGGAGTCGATCGGAGTGATCGGAAATTTTGACCGATCTAACCTGGGTGAGGACTGAAGTGAAACCTAACGGCGAAGTACAGGACACTAGAGTTCACTTATTTTTGTCACGTTAAGAACATTGTGTTTTTCAAAACACTGGAACCTCTAAATGGGGTAAGATATTACAACTGGTGGAAGCGAGGTTGATAATCCTGGTGTTGAAGAGCTGGCAATACGTTGAGGTAATGGTCGATAAGGGGTAGTACGCGACAGAAGGGGAATCTTGAGCGCAACGCACGGAAGACCGCAAAACATAGGGGCAGCTATTGGAAGAACAGGGAGGCGTTAGGGGGACGGGTTGTGGGGGTAGAGTCACGAGATAGGTGGAATAGGCAGCAGAACGGAGGGTGCGCACAAGGCAGCGAAACGGATGCAGACTAGAGGTTGAAATGTGTGACTTTTTGATGGAAAAAAAGCATTATAGAATTTTGTTTTTTCAAAAGAGTGTGACTACCATCTCCTCTCTCTACTCTCTCTTACGTAACTCTTCTAGACAATATGGCTGCTATATATTGATTAGTTAAGTAAGTTAATATAAAGAAAGATAAGAAGTATGATACTATATATATATAGTATATCAGTATATACTAATATATATATAAAATTATATATAGTATTATAAGTATAAAATAAATAAAAATGGTATAAATATATATATATACTTAAAATATGAACTAGAGTATACGAAAATAAGAAGATAAAAATCATATAATATATAAGAATATATATATAACATAATTTATATAAATATATAATATGATTATATATACTATATTAATATATATATATATATACTTGGAAATGATATAAATGTATTAACAAACATTTGGACGTACTGAAACCCGATCATAATATATGGGAGTGAAACAGTGTTAACAAATGAATAAGCGTTCAGCCGAACTCGTTGAGTCATTCAATTTCTGTGCATCAGACAAATAGAAATGCAACTCATCAATATACGACATTATAGCAAGTAAGAATATTATTTCCGTTCACTGAACTCTCCCTGGCAGAAAGCAACGGGAAATGGTTAGAGTCTAAATAAAGAGCATTTATCCTTTTTTATAAAACTAACAATTAATAAATTCGACCAGCCCCTCAGATTTCATCTTAGTAGTATTCACTTTCCCTTAATATAACTAAAAGCTTTTTCTTGTACTGTGTAAAAGATATGATCTCTTAAATCGGTAATGGAGAATTATAAGACTCTGTAATTTTTCTAGTTGCTACTTTCCGAGAATTACGAATTGGTTATTATGATTCTGATAACTTATCCTGACAATATTAATGGGAAATACAATGATTATATAATTGTTTTTCTTTATCCTTAATAATTGAATATAAATAGGATTTAACTATTATGTTTATTTATGACATAATAAGATAAATTTTACATGAAGCTATAATCACACAACCGAATAGAGTAACCACGCACACGCACAACAGCACCACTAAGCAACACGCAAACGCGTACTACAACGCACATCGCACAACGACACAGCGGCAAAACGTAACATATAAGAGAATATGAGGTATATATTATAGAGTATGGTTGATACTGACTCTAATGAAATAATACATAGATAATTAAGACTTTACATAGTATAACTACTATAAGTAAATAGACTAATAAGATACAGAATAATAGAATAATATAAGAATATATATAGATAAATTATATAAATAATTAATAAAAGTAATATAAAAGTAAAAAACATAAAAATGAATTTAGAAGGAATAGATTATAATATATAATAATATAAAGTAACATTACTACTAATATACCATATGTTTAATATAAACATAGTATAGATAATTTATTATATATCTAGCTGTCAGGGACTTTTGGGGTAGGTCAAGTGTAGGCAGCAAAAGCTTAATACGTTCAGATAAGGTGAGAACCCAGAATAAAAATATTTATGAAAATAAATAGAAGTTATCTATAATATAGATATATAAGTGAATGAATAGATATAGTGATATAAGATGAAAATATGAATATATAGATTAATAATGAAGTAGAATATATGATATATAGAAATCAGAGATAATATATATATTATTAATTAATAACTGAAAAGTATATATTTAATATTAAATTGTGTGAATGTGTGGGTGCATGATAAATATGCGAGAACTGGATAAGATAAAAATGACTGTGAAGTAATGTGTGATGTAAGGATTGTAGTAGTGCGAAGTGTCTACCGCGTTGATAAAAGGCCAAGCCGAGCTGAGGAATATTCTATTCGATTCCCTTTTTTAATATTAGAGATTGGTGGCAACTCTTATTTCTTCTGGAAATCATAAAGAGATAGGTTCCTTTTCTTATATGGATGGTAGGCGGATCTGGGCGAGTTTAATTGGCCGACCGACTCAGATGGGAGCAGTCACTTTTTATTTAGAGAATCCCA
>JABUQX010007629.1:17500-33144 GCA_015478945.1 Trachelipus rathkii | reverse complement strand
ATATATATTATATTATGTTATATATATATATATATATATATATATATATATTATATATATATATACTAAGTTATATTATTGTTGTTGGTTATTGGTGCGTATATATATATATATATATATATATATAAGTTATATATATATATATATGCATATGTTGTTGAATATAAGATATAATAGTTTTCTGGTGAATTGTTTCCACAACCATATCTCAAAAACTACAATCTACCGGGAAAGGAATACATTGCTGGAATCCTGGCAAAATTTTCTACCGAGGAAACTGAAAAAAAAAAAAAAAAAAAAAAAAAAATCATATCTCGAAAACTACAAAAGCTACTGGGAGAGAAATGTGAAATACATTTTTCGAATCCTTGTAAAATTTTAGTCTGGAAAATGTAAAAAAAAAAATTAAAACAAAATTGGCTATTTTTTTGGGAGATGCTGGGACATAGTATATATATATATTATTTGTAAAGGTATTACAAGGTAATTTGCCGATGGGGAACACAGGGGGGACGTTTTCCATACCCCTGTAGGGGAGGGGCGGAGAACCCCCGCGACACCCAAATACCAAAGAGCGGGAATCTGAGACCCTCCCCGGAGGGGGAATTAAATCCCACCCCGTAGTTCCCCGGAAGGCCGAGAGACTCCGACTCCTGCCATCGGTGGGTATACCCTTTGGGTATTCCTTAGTTAAAAAAAGCAAAATTTAAATAGAAAGTCTATTTATTTAACAAGTAACCAATAAAAGGTCTCTAAATAGGCCCCTCTAATCATATTACTATAATTATTAAATACAATTTTTTTATTTTTTTGGTTTTACATTTTTCCTTTCCAAAAAATTTCCATTGAGGATTCCAAAATGTATTCTCGCTGTAGCTATTGTAGTTTTTGAGATATATATATATATATAAGTATATATATATATATATTTTTTTTTCATTTTTCGCACTAAAATTGACCAGCATTCCAGCAATGCATTCCTTTTCTTGTAGCTTTCGTAGTTTTTGAGATATGGATTGTGGCTCTTCTAGAAGCTGACCCATATATATGAGCAGAAGAAAGAGCAGTTAAGGTTGGCGTTATAGGCAGTATATATATATATATATATGTTGTTAAAGAAAGAACATATAGAAGATAGCAGATATATATAGCATATATATATATTATTATGTTACATATGGAGATATATATATATATATATATATATATATATATATATATGGTTATATATATATGTTATATATATAAATATATAGCAGCAGAGTAGTTATATATATATATGAAAGTATATTTACATAAATATATACAAACACAAATATATGTTGTTAATAAGATATATATATATATATATATATATATATATATATATATCAGGCTTCTTGGGTTCAAGTACATTTTTTCAAGTAAAGTACAAGTACCTCTAGAATTCTTCAAGTACAAGTACAAGTACTCTAGAATTTGTTCAAGTACATGGTATCAAGTACAAGTACAACAAGTGGGCCAAGTACTTCCTTGGTAGGTCCAGATATATATATAAGGTTGTTGCTATATATATATATATATATATATATATGCTATTATGGTTAAGGTTAAGTTATATATATTATTATATATATCACTATCATCATCATCATCATCATCATCATCATCAGCATCATCATCATCAGCATCATCATCATCATCATCATCACCCATCTTCTCTCCCCAAGACTGAGGTAAGTGCACCTGAAACAGAAAAATAGTAGAAGAATATGAAGCAAGTAGAAAGCCCAGCCCACCGCCCTATTTATACCACTAGTGAGAACTGTCACATTCAGAAAATCCACCCTAGAGCTTCTCACGAGACCGCGATGGACCTTCACTATGACATCTCTCGTCAATGTGGGGTTCATTCCTTGGCCCAGGTGGGCTGCCACAACCATACCTCCCTCACAAAAACCCCGCAATTCACCCTGTTATGCACCTTTTTCCTCGCCTCTGCCAAACTCAAGACATTTCTCTCCTCCAGGCACTTTCTGACTCAATCCACTTTTTCTTCGCTCTCCCATCCGGTCGATTCCCAACACACTCACCACTATACATCTGTTTAACCGACCGACTATCATCCATCCTTCCACATGACCAAACCATCTCAACGTACTTTCATTTGCCATTCTCTCATTTACCCCATTCTCCACACCAAACAACTCTCTAATACGTTCATTCCTCATTTTATCACTTCTTTTTACACCTAAAATGACACTAAGATTGTCCATCTGAACACATTGTACTTTAGGATCTATACCTCTTATTCCAGACCATAAGCACTACTATACATTAACACAGGTAACAACATACCCTCACTGTAAGACCTTAGCGCACTCGAGAATTAGTCCCTTTACTTCCACCAACGATTTAATTGCACCAGCCACATTAGCGCCATTCACAACTTTCCTACAACACTCTGCATCATCCGCTCCCATTTCATACAACATATATCCTAAATATTTAAATTCAGACACTTTTTCCAGCTACTCATCATCTAACATAACTTCACACCGGGGACTGTCCTCACTCACAACCATAACCTTACTCTTATCAACGTTTAATTTCAAACCCCTCCTTTTACACACACCCTACCAAATCTCTAAAAATCCCCTCAAACTCTCTTCATATTCACCGCACCACACAAAACCAAATCACTCTCATATAAGGTAGGGAACCCTCCACTCTCTTCCATTCTCCATCATTCTAACACTATTCCTTGTCACCCCTACCTCTAATTCTTTCATAACCGCATCTATATACATATTGGATCGCCAAGGAGACATAGCACATCCCTGTCTCACTCCGCTATTAATATTAAACGAATAACTTTCGGCTCTATTTATTCTTACACACGCTTCACTATCGTCATACATACTTTTGATTCCATCCAGAAGCTTACAACCAACACCATATCACTAACACCTGCCATAGAGCTTTACTATTAATCCTATTATACGCCTATTTCAAATCCATAAATCCTAAATACAATTTATTCTTCTCCTCCCTCATTAATCCTATCATTTGTTTCAATGTACAGATTTGATCCACACATCCTCAACCACTTCTAAATTCACCTTGTTCTTTCACAAATCAGTTCTTCAGTCATTCGACGCACTCTTTCGACCAAAATACCAGTATCTATCTTCCCTACTACACTCAATAAACTAATTACCCTATAATACTTACAGTTACCTTATCCCCTTACCCTTATATATGGGTACTAATATTACTCCCCTCCAATCCCTCGGAACTATAAACTCCATACACGCTTTGTTATACAACTTCCAAATCCAATCAATCACCATCTCTCATATATATATATATATTAGTGATGCAGGTAACATCCGCATCCGCATCCGCATCCGCGGAGCATCCGCACATTATTAAAGATCCGCATCCGCATCCGCATCCGCGCTTTGCCCTGCGGATGTTGCGCGGATATTTATTGTCGAGATTTGATAAAGAATTTTATAATAAAATTACTTAAGATGAATTTGAAAGTGGAAAATGAAAATGAGTTGAAGGCAATCAAAAACGGCTTGATATTCCATATCCTAATGTTATCAAAGACATTCCATCTCTCTGGAATAGTACACTTCATATGATGGAAATAATGATATTGCTCAAAGAACCTCTTGCTTCGTACGCCAGTTCGTATTCCAAAGTTAAAATTCTTACTAATGTGGAAAATGACATCATATTCACACTGCATTTTGTTATTGAAGCCATTGAAGAAATTACCAAAAACAACGCCTCTACAGCTTCTGTCTCCGATGTAATACCACTAATCTCAACTCTAAGGAAGCATTTTGAACCATCTTCAAATGAAAATGATGACGGTTTGTAAAGAATGAAAGATGTAATAAAATTAGAGCTAGAAAAACGCTTTGGTTCTGTGGAAATTAATAACCTTCAAACTATTGCAACTTACTTAAATCCCCGTTGTAAAGGCAAGTTTTTTTGTAATCCAATAATAGAACAAGTTAAATCGCCACTTTGTGTAGAAGATGAAAAACTTCCATCCGAACAGTCTATTAATTCGCCACCCATTAAAAGGAAAAAACGAAATCTACAGAGCCAACACCTTCTACAAGTAAATCAATAACAGATTCACTGGAAGAATTTCTACAGTCCAGTAGTTATGAAGAAACACACGCATTGCCAAAAGATGGAATGCAAATGTTGAAAACTATCACGAAAAAAAACGACTAGATACAAATAATGATCCTGTCAGTTGGTGGAAAGTTATCAAAATGTTTATCCACGTTTGAGTAAACTTGCAAGCATTCTTGGCCTGTCCCTCCAACTTATAAGTTCCAAATAGAAAGTATTTAGCATTGTTATTAATATATGATAAAAATAGCCAGATTCTGTAGAAAAGGCAGAAAATTCTTATGTTTCTAAGCACAACCTTCCAATATTTGAATTTTCAATATTAGTGCAAAGTATATATATAATTCATTGTAAAAATCTCTTTATTAAGGGCGGAGGTTGGGGAAAAAGGTTGGTGGGGTGCATTTGAGTTGGGTCCCCGTCCCTCACCCTGGTAACCTGGTAACAATTATATTAATAGGTTGTGTCTAAATCTCGATATATATAGGTTAGTATAGCATAGCAGCATATGGGAGCAGCAGCAGTTATATGCATATGGCAGCAGCAGCAGTATGTTATATATATGTCAGGCGCATATAAGGCTGTTAAGCAGCGTTATTATGCGTATGAGTATATATATATATATAAGGTACATAGAATGAAGAAACATCCGCATCCGCGGATATTAAAATCAAACATCCGCATTCGGTATTCCGCATCCGCGATGCGAAAAATGACATCTAAGCAGACACTTCATTATATATATATATATATATATATAGTAGTATAGTATAGCAGGGCAGAGTTATTATAAGTTATATATATATATATATTAAGGTTATATTATATATATATATATATATATATATATATATATGAAAGATAGCATATATATATATATATGTATATATATATATATATATATATATAAGATATGAGAAGTGTATATATATATAGACTAGATAGATATATATATATATATATATATATATATATATATATATATATATATATATATATATATATATATATATATATGGTTTTGTGTGGTGAATCTGAAGAGAGTTTGAGAGGATTGGTAGAGAGATTTGGCAGGGTGTGTAAAAGGATGGGTTTGAAAGTAAACGTAGATAAGAGTAAGCTTATGGTTGTGAGTGAGGACAGTCCTCGGTGTGAAGTTATGCTAGCTGGTGAGCAGCTGGAAGAAGTGACTGAGTTTAAATATTTAGGATATATATGTTGGACTAAAAGGGAACGGATGATGACGAGTGTAGTAGGAAAGTTGTGAATTGCAGGTGCGCTAGGGTCTTACGTGAGGGTATGTTGTTACCTGTGTTAATGTATGGTAGTGAGACTATGGTCTGGAATAAGAGGTATAGATCTAAAGTATAATGTGTTCAGATGGACAATCTTAGGGGCTTGTTAGGTGTGAGAAGAATTGATAAAATGAGGAATGAACGTTTTACAGAGTTGTATGGTGTGAAAAAAGGGATAAATTAAAGAATATATGAAAGTACGTTGAGATGGTTTTGTCATGTGGAAAGGATGGATGATAGTCGGTTGATTAAGCGGTTATATAGTGGTGAGTGTGTTGTGAATCGACTGACTGGGAGACCGAAGAAAAAGTAGATTGAGTCAGCAAAAGAATGTGGAGGAGTGAAATGTGAGTTTGGCAGGTGCGAGAAGAAAGGTGCATAATAGGAGTGAATGGCAGGGTTTTGTGAGGGGGTATGGTTGTGGCCCACATGGGCCAAGGGATGAACCCAACATTGGCGAGATGCCATAGTGAGGGTCCGTCGCGGTAACCCCGTGGGAAGCTCTAGGGTGGATTTTCTGACTGCCGTTAGTTCTCACTGATAGGTATAAGGGGGAGGAAAGGCTGGGCTTTCTTTTCGACTTGTGTCATATTCTTCTACTACTTTTCTGTTTCCGGTGCATTTTTACGCACCTTACCCCCAGTCTTGGCGGAAAAAGGTGGTTGATGATATATATATATGGTAGCAGCATAGTTATTATAGCAGCAAGTATAGATATATTGTTGTTACATAAGGTTGTTGTTGTTGCTATTATTATTATTACATATACATATAAGTTACTAAATATATATATATATATAGAGTTATTGTTATGTTATGTTATTATGCATATATTATACATATTATATGTTGTTGTTGGAGCATATAGTAGCAGTTATTGTTATGTTATGTTATATATATATATATATATATTAAGTTATTATATATATATTATATTATTGATATATATATATATATATATGTTGGTTATTGGTTATTATTATTATAAAAGAAAAGAACATTTAATGCTCTTTACTTCACATCCATATAATTCAGGATTAATATGCACATTTTAACATCCATATATATTGTTGTTACATATATTATTATATATATAGCATATATATATTATTGACATATATATATATATATTAGTTATATATATATATATATATATATTATATATATATTATTGAAGAATAAATATATATGATATATATATATATTATTATTATTAAGCATATTATAAATATATATATTATTATGTTATATTATATATATATATATATATATATATATATATATATATGAAATATATTATATATATATATATATATTATTATTATATACATATATATATATATATATATATATATATATATTAAGGTTATACATATATATTTAATGACATACTTTATATTTATAAATAGAAATTTATTTAGAATAAGTGTATAAGAATTAATAATATCAATACGTAGAAAAATGATAAAAAGAAAATAAGAAAATATTGGCTGGTTAAAAATACAGTACTGCGGGGGCAATTAAGCACGTACCAAGTCCAAAAGGCTCAAGTCCGGGTCACAAGTACAAGTACAGTGGTTTTAGAAACTACAAGTACAAGTACTCCAAAAATGTACTTAAGTACAAGTACTTGTACTTAAACCCAAGCCTGGATATATATGGGTTAAGCAGCAGTATATACAGAAGGAAGAAAGATGGTTGTTGTTGCGTTGGTTATAAGGTTACATATATATATATATATTGTTATTGGTTATATTATAAGGTTGGTTATGTTATGTATATATATAGGTAAAACCGTTTCTACCTGACCTTCGATTTCGATATATTGATCGATATCTATCCATATATATATATATATATATATATATATATATAGTAGCATATATATATATATATATATATTGAGTAGTATATATATATATATATATATATATATATATATATATATAGGTGCAAACTTTTAAGTTTCTGTCTGACCTTCGATTTCGATATATCGATAGATATATATATATATAAATATATAGTTATTATAGCATATATATATTAGTTAAGCATATTATACAGTATAGCCTATAGGCAAGCATATATTATATATATATATATAAGTTGTTAAGATAAAGAAAAAGGTATATATATAAGGTTATGGTATATATATATATATATACATATATATATATTATTATATATATATATATATATTATATATATTATATATTAAGTTATATATATATATAGGTAAAACTTAAGTTTCTGTCTGACCTTCGATTTCTGATATATCGATACTGATAGAGTATAAAGAAGATATATATATATATATATATATATATATATATATATATATATATATATATATATATATATATATATACATATAAGTTATATGGTAAAATTCAATCTTTCGTCTGAGCTTCGATATTCGATATATCAAACTATATCGATATATCGAGTATTGGATATATCGATATCAATTCGATATATATATATATAGCAGTTACCGTGGGTTTCGTTAGATGCTACAGTTAGCAAAGATAGTTAGGTTATATATATATATATATATTATTTATATATATATATATAATATGTTATATATAGCATATAGTTATAAGTATAGTTATACAGCATATATATACAAATCTGTGTCTACCAACAAAACTTTATCCTAACCTATACCTTAATAGCCCCAAGTAACTTCTAACCTAGCTTGATTATAAGCTCCCCTAGCCCTAACTTACCGGATTTTGTAAGCCCCCGTTAGCTCCCAACTCCTACGATCATGGAAGCCCCCAAGTACTACCTAACCTAATGGATTATGAAAGTCCCCAAGCCCCCTAACCTAATAAATTATGAAAGGCCCCAACTATTATTACAGATTTATCATATATATATATAGGCAGGCAGCATACATAGCAGCATATATATATATATATATATGTGGGTTAAGAGCAGTATATAGAGCAAAGAGCAGCATATATATATAATATATAGCTCAGGGCAACTAACGGTTCTTGCACTCGTGGTGCGGGGCCGCATGTAAAGGGGCCCATAATTGCGAAGAGCAAACAAACGAAATAATAAATGAGCATATGAAAAAAATAGTTACACATCACAACATATATATATATATATATGAGAGCAGCATATATAGAAGAGTATAGCAAATAGAGTTGTTGCTGGTTATATATACATACATGCTAGGTTATATATATGTTATATTATTATGTTGCTGGTTGTTGAGCATATATACAAATATATATATAATATATTATATAGTATATGAAGTATTACCTGACTAGTATATTGTTATTATTATTAGTTGCTATATATATATATATATATATATATATATATATATATGTATATATATATTGTTATTATGTGTAAAGATGATCTGCTTCCTAAAGCTCCCCGAAATTTGATGCCGACGATCAAGCATAAACATTCCAATATTTCCACCTTTCAAACATTTGAATTTTGGAAAAGAGAAATGATATATATATTTTTTTACTCATCCGATCAACATCAAATTTTCAGGCTTGTATCGAGCAAGATGCATCATTTTTACTTAGATAATTTGTATACACAAAAGGCGCTTTTTAAAAATTAAAAATATATTTTTTGAAAATTTGTTCCAAGAACAAATCCAAAACTATTGCATATGCAAATAAATTATCTAGGTAAAAAATGTGCCTCTCTCTTGACCACATATGCCCTGAAAATTTCATCCACTTCGCCCCAACAGGGAAAAAAATTATCGCAATTTTTCATTTCAAATCCAAAAGAAGTGGTTTAAATTGACAATGTTGAGCACAAACCTAAAAATCGAAAAAATTATTTTTGACTATTGTATTTAATGGACCTATCTATGCATATTTCAAGTTTGAAGTCATTTCAAAAAAAATTCTGGAAGTTGATACGAAAAATGTCAAAAACATGGGTTTTGAAAAATTGAAAATTCTGAAAGAATGACTACAGTCACAGAAAAACACCCGAAAACAACATTTTAGAGGGCAAACAAAGCTACAGTTTGGTGTTCATAGGGTCAAAATCGGCTAAAACCGTCTGAATTTTATGTCCATTTTTAGGGGGGTGAAAATTGGGGTGTGCCCTTAAGAAATAGTTGCACCTCCAATGAGGAAAAATTTGTGGGTTTTTATAACATAACAGAGAACAGTGCTGAAAACTTTGAAAAAACAAATAATTAAGGTATTAGATAACAAAAACATTAAATTAGAAAAATGCAGAGGTCAAGGCTATGATGGAGGAGCAAATATGTGAGGGAAATATTCAGGACTTCAGGCTCGTATATAGAAAATTGTTCCAAATGCAGAATACATTCATTGTGCAGCTCATAATTTAAATTCAAAAATTTTATGATTCATTGTAAAAGATATAATGACTCTTCAAAAATTTTATGACAAACTGGAAAAAGTATATGTGTATTTCAGTTCTAGTACAGCTCGGTGGCAAGGAATTAACAGTCGTTCAACAAATAACGAATGCATCACAAAAACACTAAATTTTTTTGTCCAACTAGGTGGTCATCCAAGTGTGATTCTTTATTAGCAATAAAAACAATTTCAAAAGTATTTCGCAGTTCTTATCTCAAGTGAAATTTATGAGTAAGAAGTCAAGTGAAAGAAACGAAGCCCTTGGTCTTAGGAAGCAGTTAGGAAATTTTGAGTTTATTCTCTGTCTTGTGTTTCAAAGTAAAGTATTGTAAAGCATCAATGTTGTTTCAAAAATATTGCAAAGTCCAAATACAGATCTTCGGAAAGCAACTTACCTATTGGGACGAGCAAAATCAAACTTAAGTGAGCTAAGACAAATTTGAAGATGTAGTGAGAGAAACTACGGAGTTAGCACATCATTGGAACATTGAAGAAAAAATTACTTCCAGACGTCAAATACAGATTAAAAAGTTTTTATGAAAGAATTGAAGGCCCACTGAAAGCCTTTACAATAAGGGTTTTCAATAAATATCTTGATATATTAAATGAACAGATAACTACTGTTTCATAGCATGAGTTATTTTCATTTCTTGCCCCTGCAGCAATAGCAGAGCTACGAAATGTAAATTGAAAAAGGCTACAAAACTGATAGAAAAATACGATTTAGATTTATCTTTCGATTTATGAACAATTAATCACCTTCAAAGCATTAATGACTACAGAAGTGAAAATGAAAAATATGGTAACTATTAAAGATTTAGCAAACTTTTTATTCGTAGGAAACAACTGCTTAGCAAGTAGCTTACCAGACTTGTGTACAGCAGTTCAGTTGTATTTGAGGTTACCAGTAACATCTGCATCAGCTGAAAGGTCGTTTTCAAAGCTTGTTAATAAAAACTTTTTAAGGAAACATGATACAAACAGAAGGTTGCTGCATTGGCTTTATTACATTGAAATGAAGCATGTCGTACCTTGATCTGAAAGCAAGGTTAATAAATTCATGGCAATGAGCCAAAGACGTTTTGGTAAACCTGGCTTATTTATCCCTGAATATTTCCTTTGACTCAGTCGATAGAACGAGATATTCACTTGAACTTGCATAACATTCCTTATTTTATACTTCATATATTATATGGTTATTGCTGCTGGTTATATATATTGGTATATATAAGGTTGGTTGCTGGTTGGTTATTATTATACAGTATACAGTTGAGTTGGTTATATGTTATATATATATATTATTATATACAAATATTGGTTGGCTGGTTATTATACAGTTAGTATATAGCAGAATATATATTATATATACATATATATATTATTGTTATGCATATATATATATATATATAAGTACATATATATATACATATTATATAGGCTCATAGTTGGAAAGGGAACAGATATATATATACATATACTGTATATTGGTTGTTGCTGGCTGCTGCTGGCTGTTGGGTTGCTGGGTTGCTGGTTATTGCTATATGCTGTTATGGCTACATATATAGCATATATATATATACAGGTGGTAAGAGTTAGTTAGCATATATATATATATATATATATATATATATATATATATATATATATATATATATTTAAATTTTATTATATATATATTTATGTTTTGGAGGAGGGGAGGTGGAAATTAGATATTTAAGTAAAAATAGTAATAATACATTTGGAAGCAGAATGTAAAAAGACGTTTTTGAGAATTTGATTAAATTTTTATCCAAAAAAGTGTAAAGTCTTTTTTCCCTTTTAAAGAACATTTATCATTTTTACATACTCTTTCCAAAAATGTCATTACTTTTTTTATACAAATATCTAATTTCGCCCATAAAAAGGAGGACTAATCTGATAAATAGCATATAAGCCATATATATATATATATATAAGTTGTTAGTTATATATATATATAGCATATAGTATATATATAGCAGCATATATATATATATATGGTTAAGTTATATATATATATATATATATATATATATATATATATATATATATATATGAATGGTCCAAGGGGGGCCCCATTTCCACTTTGGCGGGGGGGCCTATGATTCTTAGTTACGCCACTGTATAGCTTGCAATAACTACTAAACTTCACGTAGTGTTTAAGATAGTGATTTACTTGGCCCTAGTTAGTTTGAATCTTTCGTCATTAGAATATATAAAAAAAATTGTAACTATTTTCCTTAAAAAATTTGACGATATATTATTTACCTGAGACCATCTGCTTTGTGTCTTGCAAAATGCAATGAAAATACTGTAGGAAGGCTTGTAAAGTCCATTCTCATTATAAATATGTATTAAATGACATAAATTAATATTTAAAAGTCACTAAA
The DNA here is from genome assembly GCA_015478945.1 of Trachelipus rathkii. Taxonomy (NCBI): domain Eukaryota; kingdom Metazoa; phylum Arthropoda; class Malacostraca; order Isopoda; family Trachelipodidae; genus Trachelipus; species Trachelipus rathkii. The sequence continues at coordinate 20,913 of JABUQX010007629.1, read as the reverse complement.
TAACTGTTTAAATGTTATGGAAAACTCATGGAAATAGATCCTATAAATTCATAGTGTGAATGGAACACTCATGTTAAATAAATAGATCCTGTAAATTCATATTTAAAATGGAGTAAATAAATTTTTGGTGGTTTGCACAGCACCAGCCAAGCGAACTTATTCCCTTAGAAGTGAGGTCAAAAAGTCAAATGGTTGCTTTCTTGTTTTTTAACAATAGAATATGCTTCAACAGGTTTTCTGATATGGTGGATCACCTGATATAAATATATCGATATATCGATTTGGACTGAAAATTTGGCGCTCAGACAAAAGATTGAATTAAGCTCTATATATATATATATATATGTTACAGCAGCCTTGTTATAGATAATATATATATAAGATATATATATATATATATATATATATATATATATATATATATATATACGGTATGTATATATATATATATATATATATATATATATATATATATATATATATATATATATATATATATATATATATATATATATATATATATATATATTATTATTATTTATATATATTAAATACATATAAGGCTGGTTATAAGGTTATAAGCCAAATCTGCCTCAACCTAACCACACTTTATCCTAACCTAGACTTAAAAGGCGTACAGTACGACCTATCTAGACGGATTGTCGTTGCCCAAAACCTAGACCTAACCTAGATGGATTGTCGTTGCCGTAAACCTAGACCTAACCTAGATAGTTTTGGTTTAATTCAAAATATTATAATATTAAAGTTTAATAAATAATCAACTTACCATTTAGGGATAATTTCTTGCTATTGCTTCCAGGAATTTTTCAAATCTTTCATCTTTAGCATGCTTTCTTGTCCACATAAATAAGGCCAAATAGCCAACTAGATGATGTTTCCTTCGGCCTCGTTTTGGTATATTTAGTTTGACCTACAAAATTAAAAAAGGTTTTAACACATCACCTATAATATTGGAAATTTTTTTAACGCAATTATTGTTATTGTTTACCTGAGCCCATGTACTTTCTATAGTATTTGTGTGAGTTCCTGTCTCCTTTTCAACAAAACTGATGGAGTGATTCACAGTTAGGTGCTTGTAATGCATATCTTCCAAATCCTTATAGCCTTTCCATGCATCTGACAAAATAGTTGTGCCAACCTCTATATTTTCCTCAATAAGGGAACGCAACGTTTCACTATCCCGCTTTTCAACTGGGACCAGAAAACATTCTCCCGTGCCTCTTTCGACTCCTCCAAACACCCACTGACTTGCCACATACCTTCCTCTATGATATTTCCTTTTAGCAAACATTGATTCATCAACCTCTATGACCTTCCCAACGCCACCTATTTTCTTAGAATTATTGAAACATTCTTCAATACAAACGTCCCGGCAAAAATTGAACCAATCTATTACTGTTGGTTCACTAACATTTAAATAAGTTACTACCCTGCTAACTGTTTCATTATGTACAAAAAATACATAATTAATAGAGCATCACTATATGATATTCTAATATTTGCAAAAAAATAATCTTTTGGAGAAACTGTATACTTTGACCCACAATTCTTACTATTACAATAAAAATAAAACTTTGCTCCTCTTTTAGTAATTTCGCACTGTTTGTCACACTTTTCACAAAGCTTTTTATCTAGTATTAATGCAAAATGTTGCAATAGAGCTAAAACTGTAAAATCGTTTTCACAGATTTCGAACAAATCTTTCAAATTCATATTTGGAAATAAATACGGAACAAAACTTATGTCGACCTATCCGAACAAACCATAAAAATGTATGCCGTATCATATTTCAAATATATATATATATATATATATATATATATATATATATATATATATATATATATATATATATATATATATATAGTAGAATATATAGCAGATATATATATATATATATATATATATATATATATATATATATATATATTAGCAGTATATAGCAGCAGAGTATATATATATATATATATATATATTTTGGTTTTTACTGTTCCAATAATGCTTTTATTCCCAAATAGCTTTCCACGATACTTATAAGTTAAATATCGATTTCGGGTCAGACAGAATCTTAGTTTAGCCATATATATATATATATATATATAGTAAAGAAACATATAGTTTGGAAGAGTAAACGAATATATATATTATATATATATATATATATATATATATATATATATATATATATATATATATATATATATATATATATATATATTTTTTTTTTTTTTTCTTTCTGAAAAAAAAAAACTGTCCACTCGATATTTTATGGGAATGAACAATACATGATATTGTAATATTAAATCGATTATTTGTAAGAAATATGGCAACATAGGGAATGTTGCCAAAACTTCGTTCTCAGACCTCAGTATCGTTACAAACTTTCTACTCGCTGGATGTGTTTACATGTACGTCTGAGGATAAAGGTTAGAAATTAATGTGTGATATATATGATATATTTTTTTTTTTTTTTTATATTTTTCACTAACCAACATCTCACGGGCAGACCCCCTTTCAAGGAGGGGGTGTTATGTAGGTCTCAGCAGCTAACCAACTAATGTAAATTACGCAGATGAGCACAGACGCAAGCTTTGAAGTGAGGGAGATTAAATTCAGCAGGAGACACAGAAGATGGGAGAGAATTCCACAGAACAGAGGTGGCAAGAAAGAAGGAAGCACCGCAGCGTACTAGCCTGGAGTTACCAATATCCACACAAACTCATGCGCAGACACAGCACCCCCTTTGTGCTACGCGGGAGCCGTAAAGGTGGTGGTACGCGAGTTACAAGTTCCCTCGAGCATCTGCCACTGCGCCACCTATAGAAAAAGAGATAAAGCACCAACATCGCGCCGCAAAGATAGAGGGTCAAGTGAATTTGAAAGTACGAAGCAAGTTTATAAGCATTTTGGTATTTTACTCGATCCAATGTCCAAAAGGCGGATGAAACTTAAGCCCCCCAGATATGAGAATAGTAGGGTCCATACAAGGGCGGATGAGGCCTTGTATAGCTGGAGTAACTGAGAAGAAGAAAAAAGTCTCGCAGTCTAAACAGAATGTGTTTCTTTGCAATGCCCTACCACCCGCCAGCGGTGAGGTTTCCAAGACATTTTCTTGTTAATGTTAAGGCCAAAGATGCTTATATTGTCAACAGGAGAGACGAGAGAACCGTTTGAAAAGAGACAGGGAAAGTTGGAAGGTAAGTTTTAGAGAGGGAGATTTCGTGTGAAGTTGAGTTTTTAAAGAATTGCATTTCACAAGTTGAGGCGACCCCACAGAGAGCGCATATCCAGATCTGCGAGAAATGAATCGAAAAGATTAAGAAGAGAGGCAATTCTAGAAGTAAAAGAAGGAGCAGAATTGAAATGGGCGGAAAAATGGAGGGTCGAGTCAT
>JABUQX010007629.1:12500-15000 GCA_015478945.1 Trachelipus rathkii | reverse complement strand
AGAAATATTTATTCCTACAATATCAATTATTATTTAAATGTGTCTTTGATAACCTTACAAGTTATTATCCCGAGAGAGAGCCAAAGCTGTTAGCTCTCCGGGGTCTATTTTCTAACTGACCCATCTCCCATTGGCACTCCATTGGTGACAAGAGTCACCTCGGTGACCTTGATAATATACAACAAGAAAGAAACAGTTATGTCGGAAATAGGACTCTTTTTGTACATATATATATATATATATATATATATATATATATATATATATATATATATATATATATATAATTTTTCTTGTTTTATATATATATAAGTTATATATATATATATACAATATTGTTAGTAAGTTATGTTGTTATTGAAGTATATGATAGTTAGCAGCAGTTATATATATATATATATATACATGTTATTATTGGTTACTGGCTATACAAGGTATATATGTATTATGCAGCATAGCAGTTAGCTTATATATATATATGCTATATATATATATATATATATATATATATATATATATATATATATATATATAAAGAATATATATATATATATATATATATATATATATATATATATATATATATATATATATATATATATATATATATATATATATATATAGATATATATTTTCAAATCTTTGTACTCCTTCAAAGATAAAGAAGATTTACATGCAAAGTTAAATTTTGACCTTAACGCAATATTGTATAGCGAATACAATGTTTTTTTTTTCAATACTAACTTGTGATATTGTATAAATGATAATTTATTTCCGTCACCATTGTATTCATTAAAACACAAAAGATAAATTAGTAGTAAATAATTCACAACTTATCATAACTCTCGACAACCAATATACGTTTCAAATGAAATATGACAAAATTTTTCGTTCATCAGCCAACCGGAAAGAAAGCCAGTCAGCTTATTTTGAAATTTAATAAAAGACTATGTCCCTGTAGACAATAAAACACTATATTCTCATAGACACATATACGAATGAACATAGTTTTTCTTCTAATTTTAATTATGTTCATCAGCAATCAATTCATTAATCCATATAACGGACATTTTTATTGTTAAATATTGCACAACTTTTCACAATCAACATATTTTTAAACTAAAAAATGATATAACAACTAAACCCTAATATAACAAATAGAAAATTATCTTTACTCAGCCAACATCACAAGGCAGCCGGCTGACTCTGTTCCCCTGTCTTGAACTTAGAAACTTTTTTCAGAAAATATGAACTGATTCAAATATAGAAAAACACCGGTTTTTTAATAAAATTGCTTAGCGGCAAGCTTCTGGCATAATTCCAGAAGCTTGCCGCTACGCAATTTATCTATAAAAAAATATATATATATATATATATATATATATATATATAGAGTATATATATATAAAGAAAGAGAAAGATATATACATGGTTGAGTTACAGCATATATATGTTATTATTGGTTATTATTATGGTATATTAGTTGCTGGGCTGGCTGGTTATTATTATTGAGCGTACAGCAGTATATAAAGGTTAATATTAAATACATAAATACATATATAAAATATATTATTATTATTATTATTATTATTATTATTATTATTATTATTATTATTATTATATATTATTATTATTTATTATTATTATTATTATATATATAGTATTAGATGAAGAAGAAGATATATATATATATTGCTATATAAAGACATACATACATACATATTATTACATTACTATTACTAAAGATATTATGCTATGCTGGCTGGCTGAGAGTACATGGTTACTGCTATTGGCTGGTTACTATACAATATTACATATGCTACATATATATATATATATATAGAGTATATATATATATATATATATATATATATATATAGTTAATTAACGGCCATACAGAACGAGAGCTGGGATAAAAAAAAAAAAAATTCGCACGTAGCCTCTATGATACATAAATAGATGTTCTAGAGGCGAAATGAATTTTTTATCTCTTATGCTGTAGGTGAAATAAGGTTAGGTTAGGTCAATTCTAGGAAAAAAGTTAATTTCGTATAAAAAAAAAGGTTTAGTTGCCCTTAAAAAATCATTTTCTATAACGTTTAACAGCTCAACACCTTGATATCAATACATTTTATTCAATTAAGAATGTCGCGCAACAAACTAGATCCAAAAACAAGCAATAAAAATTTTTTTATTTGCTTTAAATAGTTTTCATTTCAAGTGCGTTAAAAAAAAAAATATGTTTTGATGTACGACGATGGTCACCTCCCCCAAAATTTCTGAGACATGATCCCCCAATGTTAGGTTCGGCAGACATCTTGAAAATTGCGACTACATACGATGGAATGAAAATAGTATTTTTTTTTTAATTTATTAACTTAAATGCATGACACACAAGGGTAATCTACGGGTGGCTCCGCTCCCCTACCCCGACCGTGAGTGAGTGAGTGCTGGTAAAATAATTTTTAAAAGTATAAAAACTATTTTTTTAAGTTATTAA
>JABUQX010007629.1:0-5000 GCA_015478945.1 Trachelipus rathkii | reverse complement strand
TCCTTCCCATGAAGCTAACTCAATTTTTTCCATAGTTACCATAATCGAACAAAAGGTTTAAGAACGGGCCGCGCCAAGTGAAAGAGTTTTAAACTATTTCTATGTTATTTATATACTTGTGTTGAACATGGAAAGTGAAATAAATTTATATAATAATATAAGTTTTGGTTACGTTAAGTCAAGTTAGTTTTAAGATATTTTGCATGTGTGGGAAGAGGTATTCCATTTTTTTATTAAAAAAAGATTAAAGGTGAGAAGCTCTTTATTACAAGTACGGAATTGATATTTGACTCAAACAGTTGATTTGACCTCCTGAATTTAGTATAGATGCAAACAATAGATGTTAAAAATATGGATATGGAGAGGAAATAAAAAAAATGATGGAAGAATAATATATGTTTATAGATATATATATATATATATATATATATATATATATATATATATATATAATATATATATATATATATATATATATATATATATATATATATATATTTGTCGATACTGTACTGTAACTAGTGAGGATATATTCAACCACCTCACAAGGCTAGCGTAGTTCCATAACCTCCTAAGTTTCCTGATCACAAACTGGTATAATAAGAAAAATTAATTTAGGTGTTAGTTAGTTAGGTTAGGTTAAGTTATGTACCTCGGTAGTCACAGTAAACAGTATCTACAAATATCCATATATATATATATTAATAATAATATATATATATATATATATATATATATATTATATATATTATATTAATAATATATTATATATATATATATTAATATAAACAATTAAAATTAAACCACTTTAAAAGAACTTTAATGAAATGAAAATACTAATAGTTGACTTTCGGGACTAAACAGCTCGGTCCCCTCCTTGCAGAAGCTAAAACTAATTTCTAAAAAGAATTTAACAATTTTAAAAATGTACTATAAAAAACACATATAAAAAGGTTAACGAGAGAAAATTATAGGTGCGTCTCTCTCTTTCTTCTTATTCATTACTTATTCAATATTAACGATTCACTCCTATCTTTTATGAATTTTTTGGTAATTGAATCAAAATTGAAAAAACCCTCGGACAAATTAAAATTATTGTTGATATAAAAAATGATTCTATCATCTGATTTAAGTTTTTATCTTTAGACCGCGAATAAAAAATGCTCCATTCCAATTCATAACATGTCTCACGGTCATGTGTCTTAAAAACTCACTGCTTTTATTCCCCTTCACTCCTCACTTGTGCTGGTCGATTTCTAATTTGCAAGTAATTTAGAGTTCTCCATAATATATTCATTGACATATCACACGGAATAATGAAAAACACCTACCGTAAGCCTCGTCTTTTAGTTTTGTTTAAATGGCTAAGATGCGTGAGGAGAGTCTTCAGGCGAAAATTAAAGATCAAATTTAATTTAAATAAAATGGCCTTAAGCAGAAACTAAGATTCTTAGAGAGCGGAAGAAAACGTACCCACTTTGATATTTTCCAAAATCAGGCAGGAATTTTCCTTCAATCCCAGTAAACTGGAATATGGCTTGTTTATGTTCTTTTAATAAGAATGTTGGGGATAAGTTAATTCGCGAAAGTTTGAAATATAAAATTAATTTCTTGTTGTAAAAATAATTGGGGGTCACAATAATGAAAAGCCCTAAGGAACATATTAAACATTATATTATTTTTAATATAAGGGGGATGATAAAGTAATAATGGAAGAAAGTTGATTTTTTGATTGCGCTTACGAATACTTTTATAGTTCAAGATGAGTTCCTGTTTGGTAATTAATAGATCCAAGAAAAGGTATGTGTCATTTATCTGACTTCGAAAGTAAAACGTATAGAAGGAGTTAATCGTTGATTTGCCCAGAAGAAATTGATTTATTGGGAAAGACTTAGGTATAATAGCAAATATGTCATCAACATATCTCTTCCACAAGTAGACTTGCGAAAATAGGGGGGTAAGTGGAAGAAGCCTGGTTTCATAAAACTCCATTCCTCATGTTTTAGAGTATCTGTCCGAGTTCCTATTGTCACATATGATCCCCATTTCTATTCCAAACTTTATTAGCTGCTTGCAAATATGCATGGCACAAAATGTGTTTTCATTTCGAAATGAATTTTATCGACAAATTTTTGGAGCTATAAGTCCCATCATTGCTAACATTTATATGGAGTTTTATGAAACCAGGCTTCTTCCACTTACCCCCCTATTTTCGCAAGTCTACTTGTGGAAGAGATATGTTGATGACATATTATATATATATATATTAATATATATATATATAATATATATATATATTTTATATATATATAATATATATATATATATATATATATATATATATATATATATATATATTTTTAATATATATATATAATCAGAGAGAAGAATAGACGCCAATGGAGAGAAGTTTAGAAATCAAAGCCTCGTGAAAGATTTTATCGAAGGCTTGCGATTTGTTTAGCGCCACAGCAAAGGATTCACAGAAATGTCGAAGGACTGAGGACGAAGAATCTGAGAAAAGGAATAGAAGATTGCCAGTAGAATGGTTCCTCCGAGAGTCATACTGTCATTTCAGAGATAAGATTTGAAGAACTGAAATTCTTCTAAATCTTTCCGTTAAGAATACGATAGTTTAAGGATTAAAAGGGGAAACTTTTTCACTATAGGCTGAAGAAGCGCACATTTCCAGCCAGCAGGAAGTTTTGAGAACCGCATGAGGAATCATCAGTATTTTACGCCTTCTTAGTGTTATGCTCAGAGTGAACAGATTATAATATCTTTAGAAGTAACTCCGATGTTTGGCATAAATGAGTTGAAAGGGATGGAGAAGGAGGAATAGTTTCAGAATCCTCAATAGTGGAGTTAGAAGAAAAAGTCTGAAAGAAGATTTCAGCTTTAGCAGAAGGTAAGATGGTAGTTGTGCCATCGAAAGATACTAGAGGAGGGAAAGAGGAAAAAGCAACGATAGAGGTAACAGTTTTTGCAAAATGTCTAAAAGTGTGACAGGAAGAGAAGTCAAAAAGATCATTACATTTTGTATGAAGAAAAGAGTCTTTAGTGTCATAGAGAATAGATTTTGCACGATTCTAGGATGAAATATAAATATAAATATAAATATAAATATAAATATAAATATAAATATAAATATAAATATAAATATAAATTTCTGGAGTTTGAAGAGGAAGGTAATTCGTTAAGGAATCGTCCTTATGGCGAATATCACGAGGACTGACAGGGTTAAACCAAGGTTTGTTGGTTTATGTTCAAAGGAAAAATGCGAAACTTACACTTCCATGCCAGAGAGAAACACCTCGGTTATGCGTTCTGCACATTCAGAGGGACCGACCCCTCCTATGGGACAAGCAACCACTCCATGAGCAGTTAGCAGCACCGAAGAGCTAAAAAACGTTTCCTTGAGGGAAGACTTGAAGAGATAGAAAAAGATACTGAAATAAGGTGATAGGAGGAACCCATGGAAGGAAAGGGTTTAACAGAATAAGAGGAGAAGGATTAAAAGTTAAGAAAAGGTCTAGAATGTTACGTTCATCTCCAAGACGATCAGGGATACGAATAGGGAGCCACACCAACTGCTCAAGGTCATTCAGGATAGAGAAGTGGCAGGCAAGGTCACCAGCTCTATCGTGAGAACTAAAGGAAAGCGCCTGGCTTTGGTGAACATTGAAATATCACAAAATCATGATTTCTCAGAAAGAAGAAAAGAATATGTTATTTTGGAGATTAGAATTAAGTCATTATATATATATATATATATATATATATATATATTATATATATAGTATAAATAAATATATATATATATATAATAATATATATATATATATTATATATATATATATATATAATTTATATATATATTATATATATATATATATATAATATATATATATTATTTAAAAAATTCAGATCCCGAATTCCAGGGGAGAAGGAACTTCTCTAGATAAATCTACCTAGGATCTGGACTAGGGATCGAACCCGGCCCTTGCCATGCGACTCCGTCTCTGCCGCTGACCACCGTAGCTGCATATATATAATATATATATATATATATATATATTATATATATATATATATATATATTATAATTATTATTATTATATAATATATTATATAATATATATATATAATATATAGATATATATTATAAATATTATATATATAAAATGTCTAGAACGTGTGTCTCACTACGAAAACGATACTAATCATTTTGGAAAAATACGAATCATTGGGGAAAAAATTTAAAAATGTAATGAAAAAAAAGTAAAAAGAATTGATATTATATATATTTTTTCGCTTCACACTAAGCTAACAAAAATTATTAGGCTATGGCAATTTATTTCCTTTTAAATTTGACATGTACCTAAAGTTTGTAAAGCATAATTATGAATGTAGATACCATAACAGAAATAGTTTCAGACGAGATATTTTATAGGCATTTTTACCAGTAATAACCTTATTTTAAATGAGAAAATGTGAAAATATGTAAGAATAAATGTAGAATATTCAAGATAAAGAAAAAATTCTTCTTCAGGTGTTCGTCAAGAAATTGCAATAAATTCTACACGGTTTCACCTACGAATTTTTGGCTACATAACGCAAAACTGTCATACAAAAATGTACTTTTTTTTTATTTACATTGTTAATGAATTACTTTTAACTCAAATAAAGACATTCTTAATTTAAGGTCAACAACATGTGTGTAACTGGTTGAAGTTTATGTCAGAGAGATTTGCATTTTTAGAATCCAAAATTTTAAAAAGAAAATTACTTCCCTGACACTTTGGTATTACTTTAACTAAAGGAATACCATAGGGTAAACCGCAAAGATGGCAGGAGTCGGGGTCTCTCGGCCTCCCTCTGTCCCCCGTCGGCTCGAGCCCCCTAAATGGGGAAAATAAATTTTTAAAAAAATATTTCGACGAATAAATGAAAAAAAAAACTTAAAATTTTCCGCTGATTCCAGATATATAATTTGTTTT
>JABUQX010007628.1:65000-68465 GCA_015478945.1 Trachelipus rathkii | reverse complement strand
ACTTCGTGCCACGAGAGCCGTACTGGCGATCAGAGTGAGTTTCAGATGATCTAAGAAGTGAGTTGAGAAGGGTTTCAAAGTCTTAGATAGAATACAAGTGAGAGCTACAGGGCGATAGGTAGAAGGGATCAGGGCGGCTTCCTTTTTTCGGAATAGTGCTTCCAACACTGAGAGCTTCCACCACTGAGGGAGGGAAAGTGCTAGTATTGAGACATAAGAATATAGTTTGAGACGGGCCGAAGAGATTAGCCTTCAGTGGAAGAATTAGCAACCACAATGATTCAGATCGAATAGAGGAGAAGGCAGATTTTACAGAATGGTTGCTAGTAGCATGAAAAAATTTTCAAGTAGGAGAACCAAGAAGGTTAGCGCACTTTCCTTGTTGAAAGCCCAGCTTTTTCTCTTCGAAGAGGTATCCCTGCAACGTTTCAGATCTGAATGAAAAATTAGCGAGAGTGATAAAAGAGGAGAACGAGAATTTTTCCCACACCGATAGCACTGTCTCTATGTCTCTAGCCTGATTGGCCAGAGAATAAGCACGATCGAACCATGAATTATTTTGCCGAAAGATAGATTTAGTTTAGAAGGAATGAATGAAGAAAGAAAAATTTAGCTGAAGAAGGAATGAACCTGCTCATCCCATCAACGATTATAGCTCCCTCCTTATCTTTTAAATCTTTATACATCCATCATTATTCTTTACTGAGGTAGCCAATTTGCTATCATCTGCAAAACTTGGAAACCTTACATTTAAGTTCCTGGTCTAAATATTTTACACATATATGAGGTACAGCCACTTGACCTAAGAAATTGTTATGGACCACAAACATGTCTCCTCATTTCCATTTAATAAATACTTTTCATTTTCATTGATTAACTATTATTATTATTATTATTATTATTATTATTATTATTATTATTATTATTATTATTATTATTATTATTATTATTATTATTATTATTATTATTATTATTATTATTATTATTACATATTATTATTATTATTGAGACTTAAACAAGCAAAAAATTTTGATCGCTTAAAAATTAATTTCGGGGGGTTGAACCCCCTGACCCCGCTGTTGTCTACAGCCTTATATATATAAATATATTATATATATATATATATATATATATATATTATATATATTATATATATATATATATATATATATTATAGGAATATATATAGTATGAGAGAGAGAGAGAGAGACGAGAGAGAGAGAAAGAAATTTTTAAAATAGTTTTTTTTTTTCAATTAATCGTCATCGTCATCGTCACGGCAAAAATTTGCTCTAATCGTCATCTCCATCGTCATTGGCGGAAAAAATTTCATAATCGTCCCATCATAATATATATATATAGTATATAGTATATTATATATATATATATATATATATTATATATATATATATATATATATATATATATATATATATATATATATATATATATATTATATATATATATATATATATATATATATATATATATTCTTTCAACAAATGAATTTAAATGAGTTTACAAACATTTAACTAAATAAAAGAGTATAATTTCTAATATTATTTTCATTTTTGTTTTACTATTTTTACATGTAATTATTCTGAAAAAAAAACCCAAGCATATTTGTTTTACTATTTTTACATATAATTATTCTAAAAAACCCCAAATGGGCAAAATAGCGAGTTTTTTCAAGTGGGTTTTTTCGGGTCGGGCCCATTCAGGCCAACCCTGACAGAAATAGTAGTAAATTTGACGATACAAGCTATGCAAAGAATCTCTCTTCATATATTTTAAAACCAGATGAAGAGAGATTCTTTGCAAACTCGAAACGCCCAATCTTTCCTTGCTTTTATTTAACCAAAATAAAAGAATTCTTCAACTATGACATTCATTGCTCATCTTTTCTGAGAAGTAATGGTAGTAACTTTGACATTACAAGCTATGCCAAGAATTCTTCTTCATATATTTTGAATCAGATGAAGAAGAATTCTTGGCGAACTCGAAATGCCCAATCTTTCCTTGCATTTATTTAACCAAAATAAAAAATTCTTCAACTATAACACATTTATTGCCATCTTTTCTGAGAAGTAATGGTAGTAACTTTGACGTTACAAGCATGCAAAGAATTCCTCTTCATATATTTTGAACCAGATGAAGAGAAATTCTTTGCAAACTTGAAACGCCCAATCTTTCCTTGCTTTTATTTAACCAAAATAAAAGAATTCTTCAACTATGACATTTATTGCTCATCTTTTCTGAAAAGTAATGGTAGTAATTTCGACGTTACAAGCTATCCAAAGAATTCCTCTTCATATATTTTTAACCAGACGAAGAAGAATTCTTTGGAAGCTTAAAACACCCAATCTTTCCTTGCTTTTATTTAAATAAACCAAAAAAAAAATCTTCAACTATGACACACTTATTGCTCATCTTTTTGACATGTAATAGTAGTAACTTTGACGTTACAAGCTATGCAAAGAATTCCTCTTCATATATTTTAAATCAAATGAAGAGGAATTCTTTGCAAAAACTTGGCACGCCCAATTTTTCCTTGCTTTTATTTAACCAAAATAAAAGAATTATTTAACTATGACACACCAGGGCTGACATATAACTATATTGCTCTGAGAAAACTTTTCTTATAATATTAATTTCTTAAAAAGGATAATTTATAATTTCTTTCATATATTGTAAGTAAAAGGTTTGTTTCCTACGAAAATTTTATTATTCTATAGATAATCTATAATTTAAAGTATTGAAAAGTCTATGGATGACTTAAGGAGAGTCAAAATATAAAAAATGAAAACAAATAAAAGTCTAAAAAGTATATATATATATATATATATATATATATATATATATATATAATATATATATATATATATATAAATATATATATATATATATATATTATATATATATATATTATATAATATATATATTATATTTCTTCTTTATCTCCTTTTTTCCCCAAGATGGGAGTAAGGTGCGCTACAAGCATCGGAAAAGAAAAGCAGTAGGAGAACATGACAAATGTCGAAAGAAAGCCCAGCCTTAACCGCCCCTCTTTACCATTAATTAGTAGAACTCGTCGCAATCAGAAAATCCATCCGCTAGAGCTTCATGGGACCGCGATGGATCCTCACTATGGCATTTCGTCAGTGTAGGGTTCATCCCCTTGGCCCAGGTGAGCCACAATCATACCCCTTCACAAAACCCCGCCATTCACTCCTATTATGCACCTTTCTTTCTCGCCTCTGCCAAAACCTCCCCATTTCTCTCCTGCAAACTTCCTTTACTGACTCAATCCATTGTGTTTTTTGGTCTCGCCACCGTCCGGTTCCCAACAACTCACACACTATACATCCGCTTAAACCAACCGACTTATCATTTCATCCTTTCCACATGACCAAACGCATCTCAACATAACTTTCCATTTAATTAATCTCGTTTACCTCTTTCTTT
>JABUQX010007628.1:0-60000 GCA_015478945.1 Trachelipus rathkii | reverse complement strand
AAGTCAATTAGCGGGTTTTTTGTTCCAGTAGTTTTATTAAGGTTAAACTGCATGTTTACTATAAGTTATTAAAGCTTGTAGTGTGGTTGGCGTGTACTTTAGCTATAGTTTTTTTTTTTTTTAGTTGTAGACTTTGTGTATACGATGAAAGGTTATTGACGCCTAGGTATGTTTTGTGATTTGCATGAGCATCGTTTTAGACTTGTGTATACTAGCAAGTTATTGACAAGCCCTAGGATGCTTTTTGTCAACTTCCTTTAACAAGTTAAGTTGATGCACGGTTCTGGGGGCTCGACTGGGACAATCTTGAAAGGCCCACGTGGCTTCTTACTGTCTTTTTATTTCTAATGTTTCTATGTTTGACGAGATGCTATTGTGAAGGGTCTGTTGCGATTCCATGAAGCTCTAAGGTGGATTTTCTGACTGTACTAGTTCTCACTAAAAGGTATAAAAGGGGACGGTAAAGCTGTGCTTAATTTTCGACTTGCCGTCATATTATTCTCTTATACTTTTCTGCTCCGGTGCCATGTTGGCAAACTTTTTTACCGCCAGTCTTGGGAGGGAAGGTGGGTGACTGATGACGAGATAATATAAATACAATACAATACATAAATACAAATGCGAAAAATGAAATAACTATATTTTGAATGTTTTTTTTTTTCAAATGCTGTCAATAATTCATCTTTTACTGATAATTTTATAAATGCCCAGTTTTTGGGCGGGCATTTATGAAATGGGCAAATGCCTGGACAAATGCCCATTTTAATAAAATGCCTGCCCACTGGGTATTTGCCCAGCGTACATCACTAGGATTTCCTGTTTCTCTTCAATATTACAGATTGATTTTCTAAAGCCAAATTAAATTTTTCCTGTTCCTCTCAAAAGGAACCCATAGTCTCGTCAAAATCAAACTTGTACATATTTTAGCAATGGAACAATAAAATAATTTTTAAGAAAGTTGTGTTTTCACTATCCCTTTGGATCTTGAATTGACTTTTGTGGTTTGTATGGTATAGTTCTCTATTCTTTTCTGTTACAGTAGTGGAATATTGCTTCAACTGAAACTGATGATTATTACTTCAGTCCCACCTTCAGACTAGATCCTCCGTAGACTAAATTCGAAAGTCAATTAGTGCTTATCCGGGAGATTAGAACTAAGACCTTTTTTAAATATACATTATTTAGTTTATATTTTAGATTACTTAGTAGTGCTCAATTTTAAAATAGTGTAAGACTCTTCAAGGAGTATAGTATTTTAATCAGGTCCTGGGCCAACTTACAGTAAAATTTCCCAGGAAAACATAGTTCGTCTTACTTGATATTACACACCACGCACTCTCTCCTACAACGGGTACATTGATGCATATTACTCAATACATGTATGCTATGTTCATTAACGTTTTGTTACGGGGATACAGCTAAACCAGCGTTACCGAGCGTACATGTATAGAGTATTATGCTCTTATTTCCATCACTGTACCAGCTTATGAAGTGGCGCCGTTTCATTCTGGGACATGCTGTATATATGAAAAGAATTGATAAAATGAAAAATGAAGGCATTAGGGAGTTTTGTGGTGTGAAGAAAGGTATAAATGAGAACAAACGAGAGTATATTGAGATGGTTTGGTTATACGGAAAGGATGGATGATAGTCGGTTGGTTAAGCGGGTGTTTAGTGGTGAGTGTGCTGGAAATCAACCGGCTGAGAGATTGAAGAAAAAATGGATTGAGTCAGTAAAGGAATGCCTGAAGGAGATGAATGTGGGTTTGGCCAAGGCGAGAAGAAAGGTGCATAACAGGAGTTAATGGAGGGGTTTTGTGAGGGGGTATGGTTGAGGGCTTTGCCCAGAGGATTAACCCCACATCAACGAGATATCACAGTGAGGGTTCGTCAGTCTCGTGAAACCTCAGGGTGGATTTTTTTTGACTGAGACGAGGGGGCTTTCTTTTCGGCTTGCGTCATTTTCTTCTACTACTTTTCTGTTCCCGTGTATGCTATGCACCTCACCCCCAATATGGGAATAGGAGGATGATGATGATGATGATGAATATAATATATATTATATATATATATATATATATTATATTAATTTTATATATATATATATATATATATATATATATATATATATATATATATATATATTATATATAAATATAATATATATTATATATAATATATATATATATATATACAATTTATGGAAAAACTTTGAAAATGGGATATTAATTATATGAAGAAAAAAAAAATCAAACCTTTTCTTATTTACCTGATTTTGGTCTGAACTGGAAAATTGTTCAAAATGTTTATCACTCTCTTCATCTCCTTCCTCAATATCTGACATGTCTTTTTCTTCAACTTCACTTTTGATTTCAATGTTTGGGTAACAATTTCTTTCCTGTTAAAAAGATTTTGGGAAAAACTGAAACTTTATTTGATTGATATAATAATGATAATGATGATAATAATAATAATAATAATAATAATAATAATAATAATAACAATAATAATAATAATAATAATAATAATAATAATAATAAAAATAATAAAAATAATAATAATAATAATAATAATAATAATAATAATAATTGATAAAAAAAAAAGGTTTTAAAATAATTTTATTTCAGATAATAAAGATTGAAAAGAAGATTGAACAAGAAAACGAATTCAATTCTTTTAAGCCTTTTATTGAAGTAATCATATTATTATCCGTTCTTTTTTGTTTATGGCATCAATTTTTTGTGTGTATTGAATGTATTCAGATAACAAGAAACCCTTGTATATAATTTTCAATATAAATAATATGTAAGGTTGCTTGAAAATAGTATTAATAAGTAAAAATTAGTAAATGGCAATGGAAATTGCATGCCTCCAGTAAGATAAGAAAATCCTAAAGCTCAAAAGAAAGAAGGAATATATATATACAGGAATATAAAGATACACAGATTAAATTATATATTAGCTTGTAGCAATTACGATACACTAATAAAGTCAAGTAAACACATACTATACTGTAAGAAGAAATGCCTTCACTCAGATCTGGTAATATATATACTAAAGGATGGAGCAATTAAATGTCATACTTTATTGAATTTAATGCAATAAAAAATTAGCATTGGATAGGGTGAATAAGGAAACATTTTGTGAACCTTGTCTTTCTCCCACTCCTTCCCTAATACAATTTCATGGATTTCTTTTTTTTTTTTTTTTCTTTTTTTTTTTTTTTTTTTTTTTTTGTAAATTCATAGGCCCATAATACCTCAACTGTAAACAAATATAATAATATATTCTAATAATAGTTACATGTTTTTTTTTTGTTTGTTTTTTCAATTCTATTATTACCTTGTAAGGTGAATAGGAACACTTGGTATGCTTTATGAATATAAATATTATTTATAATTCTATTTTTTATGTACTTATTTAGTGCATTGTAGATTCTATTTACCATATATGAAAATGTCAATAATATTAATTAGAATATAGTAGTCGTTATAGGAACAAATTTACTGAAGTGATTTGACCACTACATACTGTCCGAAACAAAAATTGACTTTGCCAGTTTAAACCTAATATATTCAACACTACTAAATAGAGGCCTACTGACAAAAAATAATTTAAATCTATTCATAACTTTTTGTTTTATAGAAAAATTGAGTAACCTTAAATTTTTTAAAAATGAAATTCTATTAAAACATTTTCTACGCTAATACATGTAGCTATTTCGCAATTTTTAAATATATAAGAACTCTCCAGATTTTGGGATGATCTAAATAAAAGTTGTAGCACTACCAATCCTTGACTATTGAAGGACTCATTCTTTTTTTCTCGGTGTTTTCATTCACCTCACACATTTTACTGTCCCTATTCATCCCAAACAATACTACTTGTCCTATTCATTATTTGCAACAAATTGTGGTAAAAGATTAAAATATCATTTGATACATAAAGTTTTTGTTAAATAATAATAATAATAATAATAATAATAATAATAATAATAATAATAATAATTATTATTATTTCATACCAAAAAAAGAGGTAGTGCCAAGAAGAAAGTGGTAGTGGTTATTCGAAGAACTAATCTCATAAGAAAGATTGCGAGTGAAAAAGTGGCAAAAAGAAAAAAAGAGGTTTGTTGCAAGACAACATAATAATAATAATAATAATAATAATAATAATAATAAATAATAATAATAATAATAATAATAATAATAATAATAATAATAATTATTATTATTTCATACCTTAATTTCTTTCAATTTTGAACACTGCCCTAGATGATGAACACTTGATATATTACATTTCTTAAGTCCATCCTCAATTACAGTCTTACATTCGATATCCATATTATGAATCAATGTTTTCTACTCAAAATTTATAAGAATGACAAACAATTTGTCCTGCTTTGAGAAAACAATGAAATTTGTTATGAATCATGATTTTAATGAACATTAGAGAACAGTGAATTCACACCTAATGATACAATGTTAAAAAAGTAATATTTTCGTTCTTAAAGTTAAAAAAAAAAAAATTTATAAATATTCAAAAGTCGAATAGGTCTACAAAAAAAAATTTAGTCAATAATAATAAATATATCATAAGACTCTTAACAAGGTTTTACTATTAAACTATTTTACATATCGGACTTTTATAATAATTTCTTTATAATGGCAAGCGGCCTAGGGCTATAATCCCATGAAAATTATTTGTTCGCTTTAATTACTTTTAAAAATTAGTTTAGATCCAAAAAAAAAAAAAAAAAAAAAACCCCATTCATTTTACCAAAAAAAACCCCCAATGTAACGAAAAAAAAAACCCCACTTCTAAATACACTTCCTAGAGCAACAATATGTCATCATATGGTCAGTTAAATCTTTTTAAGCATATTTTATGAAAAAATATTATTAAAATAGTAAAAAAAAAAAGTAAAATTTAATATTGGATTTCACTTACCGTCAATTTCAGAAAAAAATCGGCCCATTTTTTGTTTTAAGCAACTGTAACTTAAAAACTATAACACTTACAGAAATTAGTTTTAGATATGATAGAATATGGGCATTTGGCAAATCATTTAAGGTAAAGAAATTAAAAAAATTAAAAAATAATATAACTATTTTTTTAAAAAATTTCTACAAAAAGAAGGAAATTATTTTTTTTGGGGGGCAATTTCAGAAAACCTAAAAAAAAAATAGTATAAGATTTTACCCATTTTTGGTTTGACACTAGCGGTCAAATGAGCTTCCCTAACGTGTTAATAGTAAGTAAGAATGATAAATTAGCTGTATTGCCAGATTTAGCTTATTTTTGTTAAATCCGGCACCCTTAGCAATTTTTAGCTAATTTTTAGTTTTTTGTTTTGATCGGGTTATGTTTATATGGGTTTCCGATGCCTCCGAGTCGATTCCCGTGGTACGGAGTCAATTGGCCACCCCAGTCAAGGGTGAGGGGTGGGGGGGGGATATGGAATGGAATCTGAAAATTAAAGCCCAGGGTTCATAAATGTTAAATACTTTTATAAAAAACCCACTTCTAAAAACCTTTCATAGAGTGACAATATGTAATCATATGTCAGTTAAATCATTTTTAAGCTTAAGCATATTTTATAAGAAATTATTAAAAATAGTAAAAAAAAAGTTAAATTTAATATGAAATTAAAATAAAACTAAAAATTTTTATTTACCTTAAATTGTGTTCTGATTTGTGATGATGTAACTGGTGTGTTGAATCAGGAAATTTGCTGTGCTGAATAACCCCCTACCTCTCTAAACTCCTTGAATAGATTTGCAGCGTACTACACCCCCTAATTGAATAGGTTTAAACCCCCCTAACACCCCTTCCTATGAAGGATATGACGAAGGGTTTAAAAGACCAAAGGCCACCACATAAAAACGCGTGTTGATGCATTCTAAAACCTCAAAGGTTGAAACAATCCACTCGGCAATAGCGGGAATCGGATACCTACTGCATACCTCCAAAACCATACTACCAACACCAAGCTCGTCTCTGCTAGCTCCAGAAATAAAAAAGTTTGCAAGGCTGCATTTAGAAAAGGGACTGGAGGGCAACAAGGTCACTACAATCGTGCATACTAAACCATGGTAAGCAGTGATTAGATTGCATCATAACCACGGGAATCGATTCAGCCAGTATCAACTATATTACTAATCGATACTTATATTTGGGTATATTCCCACCTGAACATACGAAATCCACTAATATACCAGTTTGCTAGAGGACATTTTAGAAAAGCGGGGGGGCCGGAGGGTACTCTAAAACCATAAAGGAAATTCCAGGTCGAATTGCTCAACCGTAATGCCGTTATATTAACCATGGCAATCAACTCCCTATACCTTAAAACATAGGGTTAGACACCTGACTCAGGTATATTCTATGATGTAGGATTGCCATGCTAGAAGTGCTAGAAAATTATACCCCATGGCGAACGGAAGTCGAGCCGCGGCGTGTTAAACATCACTCCTCTCAGGCACATACGAATGTGATTGAATTACTTTCATACCCTATATATATACCAGGTAACTCATTATAACACTATAAAAATATAATAGATAATAAATAGTAATAACCAAATATAAATATCATCATTATTACTATATACATATATCAATTACAATAATGTTTAAAAATTATACATGAAGTTTTTTTTTTTCAAGGTGGGTTTTTTTTTTTTTTCATTTTTGGGGGGGTTTCGGACCCCACACTGACAAGAAGGAAAAAATATAACCATACAGCATGTTGAATAAGGAGTAAACAATATTAGCGGCAATTTAATACTGCACATTTTCACTTCAATATTGGAATTGGGTTTTATTTTTTAACGGAGCCTCAACTCAAAGGGTCCAAATGGGGGGCCGGGGAGGGGCTGCATAAAATCTTTCAATGAAATTGGTTGTGGAATGAGATCAAGGATGGGGCCAACAGGAATGAAAATATAAATATTATTTACTTTAATTAATAATAAAATTTCTTTTATGTAATGCAGTGAATGCTTGAAAAAGTCTCAAAATGGAATTTATCATACCGCTCGATAAAATGCTGGAATAACCAATTGTGAAAATTTTTCAAAAATTCCGAAAAAAAAAATTCCCAAAAAGTTCAAAAATCGACTTTCGAATCCATTGTTATCAAACAATTTTTTCACTCAAATCACCTTAGATGCGCATAATCCAGGCTGCACCCAAATCCCTTTTTTCGCTTCTAGACCTCATATTTACCCGACGATAACAAGAATGCCAACCAGGATTTTTTTGGTTCCGCTAACCAACCAACGGCTGGTGGGTTTTTTTTACTCGTAACAGCACCTAATGTAATAATTATATATAAACAGTAGTATATTAACCTTAAATATATATAAATATATATATAATACTATATATATTATCCAAATATATATAATATATATATATATAGTATATACCAAATAATATATAATATATAGTGACTGGGGAGGAAGGTCATGGGACAGGCCAAAAATGGTAACAACATGTGACCGCTTGATATAATATGAAGTATGAGATTTGGCCAAGTAGTGTATGAGTTTAATTAGCCCAATCCAATAATTAACATTAGAAAATTGTAAATAAAACAACTATTTTTCTCCCTCTAGGCTGACAAATAGCACCAATGCTGGAATGTAGAGTGATCACTTTTTCAGTAAACTCAAAAGTCCAACACCAAGTGTTTTCTTAATTTTCTACTCTACCTACTTTACTACGGAAGAAAATCAGTAACAGAAATACCGAGACGAAATTTCGAGTGTTAAACGTGAACTCAGTTGGGGTTCAGCTATTAGCCAATGGGAAGCATAGTTCATATATATACCTTCCCTCAAAAAGGGGGGGGTGATGTGCCTCTCATCCTGTTTGCACCTAGCAGGTTTTAACAATCAATGAATGAAACTTTATTTGTTCAATTTATTACCCCAAGTGTGTCCTTACAACCTCTCTGGACCTGTTTCACGTCACCCGACCCTCCCCTCCCTTGGACGTGTTCCTAAGGGGCTGCTCCAATCAACACAGTAACACCAGAATCGATTCCAAACAGACCCCTTAAACAATGGTAGTAGACACCGAAGAGTTCAACGTTCTGTAGCTCGAAAAATAAAAAAGCTGGCTACTTTGCACTAGAATGAAAGGGGGGTAGGCCGAGTATTATGTCTAAATTATCTAACTAATAGCTAGAGAAGTAAGAATACGTCCGATCACCTATAAAACCACACCAATCAACTCCCCATACCTTATAACATAGGGTAGACACGAATATTAGGTGCATATTCCTCGCAATAGGACATGTCATGCAGGAAGTGGCAAGAAAAGGGGGCGGGCGACCATGCCGAGCATAGAAGAGGCGGTACTAACTCATAGTAGGAAGAATCCTAGCACCTTATAATACACACCAATCGACTCCCCATGACCTTATACATAGGGGGCTAGACACCCACAAAATATTTAGGTGTCTAATTCATTAGATTATATACAGATCAACTTACTAGAAAGTGCAATAGAACCAAGCTGGGCTGGTTCGGCATTTCTAGCCCATCATTTCAAAAAAAAATATAAGCCGTTAGTAATTCAATTCCTATTATTTAATGAAGCTTTATTTCTCAGGCCTATACACTTAAACATCCTTATTTAACCAAAATATTGAAAAAGAGACCACCAAGTGCCCCTATTCTTTCGCTGGTAAAAATTAACCGGTTGTCCATGTGTACCCCACATTGTTCTTCCTTTTGCCCCTTTTGGGTGTAAAACGTGAATGTGAATTGAGGTTTTTCCCCAATAAAGTTTGTAAAAAACAAAATTAATAAAAAATAAACTAACATGATAATCTTTATTTGTTGTGCATGTATGGGTTGTCTATTTTGAGATTTTCAAAACGATTAATGTAAATTCTAGACAAGAAGAGTGACCGCTTTATTATGAATAATATATTCACCGACTTCCCCCCCATCACCACATCCCTTATGTATCCAACATTTACCTCCATCTAAATGTTTACGTATATATTATCTAAACCCTATAATGACTTTCTTAATATAGTAAAAATATACTTGAACAGATTGATTACCCCAAGTCTACAGATCCTGATAGTATACATGGAAGAGTTCTAAATTTAGGTAGTAGCAGTAATATGTATGCTTTATATTTGATACTTAAAAGGTTTCTTAGTATAGTAAGATGCAAGAAGAATGTCATACTTTTCACATTATAACTATTTATTAAAAAAATGTAATAAGAAGGATAAAGGAAATTATAGGCCAGTTAAACTTACTAGAAGTAAAAGTATTTAAAAGGAATTAACATTTTAAATAGAAAACATCTAAGTAATAATAATCCAATACTGAAGGATTCTTAACATGGCTTATCTTTTTGAAATTTATGGAGTATATATATCATTAGGTTTTGCAAACAGGGGAGAAATAGTAAATAATATTGTATATTTAGATTTTAGAAAATCCTTTGTATTCCATAAAGAACTAGTCACAAGGGATTGTACATAACTGGATTCAGAAGTGGGTGAAGGAGAAAGGAGATAACATGTAAAAATTTATCAATAATTATCATGGAAGCTGATGATGAAGATGGGTTCCTCAAAATCCTATGCTTCTGACATATAAGAACTTGCTACAAATATTAATGATTTTGAAAAGGAAATGTAAGCCTATTAAATGCTAAATAGTCTCCCTCCAAGTCTTTGATTACCTCCTTTTTAAAAATATAAAGCGATGCAAGAAGATTCAATTTGATCGAAATAAATTTCTTGACTGCCGACAAAAAAGTGGCAGATGAATTATACAAAAAAGTGTTCAAGGTTCTTCAACCTTAATGTAATCCTAATCCTCCTAGTAAGATATTGTAATCTGCTACAAAATGTTTCAATCAATCTATCAATAGTAATTTGAAAGTATCAAGAGCATATTAGAGCCTAATAAAATGTTTAGGAAATAATAACCATAATATAAATTATTAAAGAAAGAGCCTCGGATTTTCAGATCAAATCTTCCAAACCACTGTAATGTTAAGACCATTACCAATTGACACACAAAAGTTTCATTACTCCCTTATAAAAATGGAGGGCAATTCAATTTGACTATAGCTGTAGCGAACAGCCTCCTAATACAGTCTATACAGTACCTTAATAAGGATGAGCTCTTGATGTATGTGTAAATTCACTCCGCTAATTAAGTGTGTGAAAAATGTGTAATAAATACTAATAATAATAATACTATTTCGAATTGACCAAACACTGATATACTCGTTAAGAGTGGCACGAGGATCACCCTTCCAAGCGGCATAATGTATTCAATTTCTGAATAAATGGATTCGACAACAAGTAGTGTGATATGTCTGTGGTAGAATTATTCACACTACATTCAAACTCTCCCAAGCTAATCTTACGACAACTGGAAGGCACACAATATGTTTCCATCCATTTAGTCCTCTTAATTCTTATATTAGATTCACATTCTTCATTCTTTTCATATCTCTAGCCTTATCAAAGGTCATATTTCACTACACATGGTACTTATATAACTTATATACTAACCCATTTATACTTCTTTCATACCTAGGTTTATATCCAACTAATGTATCTCATTTTCTTACTACTATTTACATACTATATCGGCTCATCACCAACACTCTCCGGATAACGCCTATATTATAGTGATTATTATATAAAATAAATCTAAAAATCACATTAGTTTTTTTAATAATAATAAAACTAATATATATATATTAATACTATAAAATACTCTCACTTTTAATACACTATTATGAAAACAAAGTGTGCTTATTGGTCTAATAAATTATTATTTTCTTTTACATAATATCATGTCGCCTTTTTAATAATAATGCAATAAGGGTTCAATATACGAATCATCTATTCCTAATATACGCTAATTATGATGTACCTAAATATCCGGTGAGAAATTATCCCTTAAATTTAATGAACTACCTCTCAGTATGACAATCATTTAGACTAATCAACCATCTCTTTGTAATGGACAGAAAATTCGCGATAAGGGAATATGCCTTTAGTCATAATTTACTCATTCATCATTCCTTCTTATCATCAATCATACTTAATATTAAAAGGAATAATATCCCTAATAACCTTCTTTTAACCTATTATTTATGCCCTATTATTTCCAAACTCTCTCATGTCTCCTAATCCTCGACTTATATATATAATTTCCAAGTCAAATCACCCAGGGTCCTCCAACGCTGACCATCCCTTATTTATTTTTGAAAAATACCTTTTGAAGACTAGTGTTGATCCTTTATAGCTACAGCAATCAGTTTATCTCTAGTGAATTATTTTCTGTCAATTTAATTGTATGACCCTCATTTTTAATTTTTTTTGTGTGACCTCTCTTGCAATACGTACTCAGTTGTGTTTAAGTTTGTTGTCGAAATATAAAAATCATCTAAAGCCAAATTTTCTAAAGACTTTAATTGTTCTAACAATTTCCAAAGATATTGGAGGAAATTGAGCTGGAATTATTTAGCATCCTTGGCCTAAATCTAATCATTCTTGTGGCATTAAAGTTAGGAAATATAATATTTTAAGGATGTCACTAAACAATACATAATCCAAGTAAATGTGATTCTGCGATCCGATGAGGCCAAAAGAAATTTAGCCAAAAAAATCGCTTGTCATGAAAAATACAATTCCCATATTTACACTCATTTATACAAATGATTCATTGTTTTATCAGTATTTCGTATTTTGCCACTTTTAAAAAAACATAATTTGAGGGTGGCGAAAACTGTTTTTATGTCCAAACAACCATCCAAGCTTATGTTAGTTGCTGTCATCCAAAGTTGACAATTTATTTTTATGATTATTTTTTTTGTCCTTTTTGAAGACCAAATTTCTGACCAGGGTTGTGGAGTCGGTAGTTTTGAAGAGAGTGGAGCAAAGACAAATTTTTGAAAAGTGGAGTTGGAGTCAGTAATTTTTTGAAGAGGGTGGAGTCAGAGTCGGGAGTTGAGCGTTTTTTCAAGAGGTTGGAGTCGGAGTCGCTAATTTTCAAAAGGGTGGAGTCGGAGTCAGTTAAATTTTCAAAGGGTGCCTGGAGTCGGAGTTTCCGGTAATTTTCAAGAGGTCGGAGTTGGAGTCAGTAATTTTGAAGAGGGTGGAGTCGGAGTCAGAAAATTTTTGAACCGACTCCACAACCCTGTTTCTGACTGTGTTATATTTTCTGACTCTTTTCTAATAAACCACCATTCGAAAGACATGCTTTTCATTGTACTAAAAACATGTTTCCAGTTTTGGTCCAACCCCTCATACAACATAATGGCCGAATTCTGAGTAGTATTTAACAATTATTCGGGATTAAGTATAAATTTAAAATTATCAAATATTAAAACGGTCACCAATATTATATGAAGGTTTAATTCTACATATTCAAAGTATACTAAAAGCCAATTTACTAGTAACATCCATTAGTATTAACTTTCAATATTTTAAATATTAAATCCAAAAAGGCTCTATTCCTCATGATAATAATACATTTTTTATTTGCAATATTTCATTGAATGGAAGTTTGAAGCATATTTAAAACATTTGTTGGATCAACTTTAGTACATTAACAAATAAATAATAACATTAATTCATAGTTAAAAGCATTTTGCTCAAACAATGTTAACTAAAAATGTGACGCAAGTGAAAGATTGAAATTATATCGCGCTATTGGATACAGTCTAATTATACTCTAGAACTTGGTCACTGCTAACTGCATGTTAGTAAGAACTGGATTAAAAAAACCACTTATTCTTTCACATGAAAAATCAGGAGCTATTAAGGAGACGAAGTGGCATAGAATTCAATGAAACGCCTATACTATCTGTTTGCATTATGAAGCATCTGTCTTTTGCAAAAATATAGTTTTCTGCAAAAATCTTGCTGCAATCCTTTCCAGAAAGAGAATGAAAGATCTAGACTCTAGAGCAGCGATTCCTAACCTGGGGGTAATTACCCCCATGGGGAAATATGGAATTGATGAGGGGTAATTAAAAAGACTGAAGGGATCTTTACAAAAACAAAATTGCACTGTTACGACCATTCATTTGCATACTTAGACTGGTGTAGGGAGGGGTACGAGGGAGTGGGACAAACTCACATGAGCCTGACCTCGCATTACCTCCCACTTCCCAGTCCAATGTCAGTCAAAAGTCTGAACTATCATCCTGGTTTGTCTGTTTCACATTGTTTATCAGCACGCGCCTTTTAAGTACCGGATCAGCTTTTAGTCAACCTAAGTAACACATGAGCTCTTATAGGTTTCTTGTTGTCATTTTATAACTTATTAGAGGTGCCATGCGCAGTTCTACATCACCAGAAAAAAAAAGAACTTGTAAAAAGAAAGGCATTAATTCCCAATCGGGGAATTTATGAAAATCCTCTATTGACAACCATTGGATGCGAAAACTTATTCCATGACCCAATTGATCATCACTTTTTTCGTAAGCATCTAAATAGGTTAAACAGCAGGAATATAATAAATCACACGATAAAATTTCGATACCCTTAAATATTGCCAGTAATATTCATCCGTCCAGGTCACATGACACCAACGAACTGTCGGTCAGTATATGAATTTTCCAGTATAAAATTTCCAGTATTTCGAACAGCTATGCCGGTCTTTACGTACTTACGGTCAACTCACGAATTGTTGTATTGTGTACTCACTCCATATTGCGCTAGTCAAACGATCTGCTATAGAACCTAGTATTGTGTATTATGTATTTAAAATACACTCCATTTAGTAATTTAAAGTGAAAGAAGATCAAACATAAGTTGTCTTTCTTTTTTATTAATGTTAATTAAATCTGAATCACGGCAGTTTTTCAATTAAGTTAGTTGCCACTTCGATCACAGGCTTCTTTAAGGACGGTTAAAGTTAACGTTGCTATAAAGTTTAAGTTAATTAAAGTAAGGATTAACGAGTCCTTTAAAATGAGAAGAAACCCTTTCAAAAACCTTTGGAAATTCCTATCCGTAATAATTAATCATCTTCTTGTTCTGAATAACTGTCTTAATTTTTGTCCATTTTATTCATGGATATCCAAATGAGTATTTAGGAAGGCCTTCCAATCGTTTACTCTAATAACTCTAATGAACTTCGAAAATCGTCAACCGGAAGAACAATTATTAAAGGTAAATATATTCTCTATTTCTTTACCAATATATTAGTACTTTAGTGTAACAGCCCAAAACTTTCAGCTCTATATCTGAGTCCCTTCTATCGAAAAATCTATGAAAAAATATAATTTTTTGAAAAATTGAAAGGGCAGTTTGCGATTTATGTTGATCGCTTTACTTAATTTTAAAAAGGTTACTTTCAAAGCCTTAGACGATTGAAAAATTTGTTTACAAAAGAAAGCTTTGGTGTTTATAACATTTCATGAATAAAAGAAAACTGAAGTAATTTTAAATAATTATTTAAATTAATAATTTGAAAGTTATTCAGTTTTATAGGGGAAATTTGTCATAAAAATATTAGATCTTGTTGAATTGAATACTTAATATGTTATAAATCAAAGTTCTGCGTCATGCGTTGAATGTGGCGCAATAAATTAAATCACGTGTTCAAAATGGTAGGGAATTCCATTGTATGGTGAAAGGTTTTGTAAATAGTATTTTTTTATAGTTAAATAGGATAATCGATTTTAAGCATTGCCTATATTCATTAAATTCAATAATCGCAGAATATAATTATAATATCATTTTTTCCAAATAATCGATATTTTCGTGATATCGATTATAATAACGATATCATTTAAAAGTATCGATCTTTTTCTTGTTTTTAATCATTAAAATGATTTTGAATTTCACATTAATATATTCAGTTTTTTCTTGTCATTCTGTTATTAATTAATGTACTTTAAATTTGATCTGCAAATTATTGAAGCTAAATTATTTGTAATAAAATAAATAATACATCAATATTACCACTTCATTAATGTTTTGTAATATAAACAAAGCAGTGTGTGTGCGTTTTCATAGAAAAATTGGTAAATTTAAATGAAAATAAAAAAATAGTGTTTTTGTAATATAGGCTACCCTAGGACTGAAATTCAGTTTTTGACAAAAGTTTTTTGAAAGCCTAGGGTAGTTGTAGGCCTATATATTTTTTAATTCACATTGGTGACACAATATCAGGTATATTTATAACCAAATATTTTAGAATTAAGCATTTTTGAACAAAATGGACAAATTTATCAAATTTAAAAAGTTGAGGTCTAATATAAAGACTCGCATTACTAAAATAATAAATAAATTGAATGAATTAAAAACTAATGACAGTTTGGGTATTATTTTTTGCAAATCTCAATAAATGAAATAAATAATTTGATGTTAAAAATCAAAGAAATTGATGAAAGCATGATTAATGTTTTGATGGAATCTGAGCTTGAAGGCCTAAATATGAACTCTGAAATAGAAAGAACATCAAAGTGATTATTAATTTAAAGAATTAGAAATTAAATTAAGTGTTTTTAATGAATTTATTTTAAGTAAAGCAAGGGACTGAATAATAAAACAGAACCTAAATACCTAATAATCTTGACTAAATTTATATGTGATAGCCTAATAAAATAACATTGATCCACTACTACTAATGAATAAAATTGCCCAACAATAGAGCCAAGTTGTTCTCCCTTTTTGATGGAAATTTATAAATAAAAAATAAATAGTTTCAAAGTTTTTTTAAATCAAGTTTATGAATATTGTGGACATAACCCTACAACTTAATGATTCTGTCATACACATTCACCTTTCAATTTTCTGAGGGACTATCCTCTAAGTTTTCATGTCGCTTACCTGTTCCTTAGAGAAAAGCATTAGAATTGTTGAAAGCTGAATATTTGGATGTAACAACTATAACAAATGACTTGTTTGCCTCTTTGATAGCTATTAATATAGAATACCAAAATATGATAAAGATTTTATATCCTTAAAAAATGCATTAAATAAAATCAGGGCTATTATTTACGATCTTAAAGTGCATAAATTGGATTTTACAATCTCAAAGAGTCCAGGCTGTTGTTGTCTGTCACATTATTAAGTAGTTAAAAAAAAAGCCCTAACCTAAAAGGTATTTAGAAGGACCTGATACAGAAAAGTAGCCCCGCAACAATCCCTATCCTGATATTAAATTGAAATTCTTGAAACAATTATCAGGATATTAAAAAACCTTAATTAAGTACTAGTTTTACACTCAGAAATGAACATATAAAAGTATGTCTCCTCTCAAAAAGTAAAAATAAAAATATTAGCATAAGCTACGAAAAAACACCTCAGAAATAATTGTAATACAGCCTTAATTATTATGCTGAACCATCGCGTTGAGTTAACTTGAAAAACTTTTTTTTTGCCTACCTTTTTTATGACTAATATCCTGTGTAATAGGCAATTTTGAAGGCAGAATAATAGAGTAAAGAGTTGGTTATGCGAAAAGTGATGCTTGGCAATCATCCACAATCACCAAGTTTTTGGTAAAAATAATAAAATGAGGTTTCCGTGTAAATGTGGAAGTAGATCACACATACAACACATTGATAAGTAATGTTAATTAATAGTTGAGGTGGTAAATACAACGACCAATCATTGCATAACTTTTCATCAAAGTTTAGAGAATGAATAATATTCCGCACTCACCACTTCTTAAATAAATGGTTTTTCAATGGAAAGAAAAAGTCTTTCAGAATGTTTAATCGATACAGCGTCAAGTAGATCTTATATCTCTAGAGAAGCTGCTGAAAGCTAAATGCTAATTATAAATAAGTCTTCCGTATAATAGAATATGAAGTTCAAACTTTCATTGGTTCTAAAATTAAAAGGTTTCATCCAAAACATTGCAAATTGTGAAGTCAGAGTTTTTTAAGTAGTAATTAGATTTCATTCCTATTATTCTAATAGTGATGACACTTAAATATAAATTATGAAAGAATAGACGATACTTGATCTATAAGATTGGCAAATAAAACACCACTTTCTTTGAAAAAGGCCCAGTGGGCCCGGGGTTTTTCGGGTTTATTACTTGTGAGAAACCCCGAATAAACCCGCTATGTCATTATCGTCTCTCACCATGCTAATTCCTTTCCTTTTCAGCTTGCACCCTTGTACACTATATATGTTTTTGATTTACCTGCTTTTTTCAATTTTGTTAAGTATAATATAAGCTATCCACTGTATACACAAGTAATGCCAAAGGGTACTCTTGGATCCGAGAGAAAAACAAATAGGGAAAATGAATGGACTGAGGTTCTGAATGTCTAAGGCACCAGCAAAGTAAAATGTAAAAAAAATATTTACGTTTTTACAATTTAAAGCACTAAAAATATTTTCAAATAATTAGTGAATCGGAAAAAAAGATCTTGTAAGAACGGCTTGTCATTATCTGGCCCACAATCTAGTGAATCAAAGGAATAAGTGCTAATTTAACATCAGCGTTTCGAAAACTATGGAATCGTACAGATTGATGTGGAAGCAAGAAAACAACCAGAGCAACAAGGAAGTCAAACAACCAAAAACATGGTATACCTGTATCCTCGAACACAATCAAAAACTCGAAAAGAATTTGTCTAAACTATACCCATTTAAAATTGACAAAACTGCACAAATGAGAATTTTCTTGAGCAAAAAAAAATATCATTTTTTTTTTTTTCATGCTAACCAAACGTCTCATTTTTAAGTGTTGAATTTAAGTACTTTGTACTTTGTTGAAATGATACAAACCTTAAGACCTGGTTACTCCTCACCATCTCGAAGAAATCTAGCAGGTCCACTTTTTAACATGGGCCTAATATATACGTGGCTATATACTAAATCTATTCCTATCAAACCACACCTACTCTAATAATATTATATATAGTACACAAAAATATAATAACAAATATAAATACTCTATATATATATGTATATATCACCCATATATATATATTATATATATATAATACACATATCTGAAACCTCTAGAGTTTCTTTGAATTTAACTGAAACATATCCTTTTCCTTACTTAGATCGAAACCTTCGGTATCTAAGTCTGAATCTTCCACTGTTTGGCTAACTTAATTTTCCTTAGTTAGGTGGTGTCTCATACCATTTCTTAATATGATTATTATGGATTCTTTTCAACAAAGTGCCTCTATACTTGTATTTTATATCATGCATCACTTTAGTATTATAAATATTCACAACCTGATACAAACCATGAAATTTATTAGGTAACTTACTCCTTACTGCATGGCCTTTTAAATTACCTTAAGAACAAAATCACCTTTCTTAAATGGTTCGTAATTATTACTCTTCGGACTCCATGTTTGTTCTTTTAATGGAGCTTTACCGACATTAGACAAAAACTGACTCTCAGGTGTCTGCTGTAACTCGATGATAACTATGGTTAAACTCGTCTAATATTGCTTTAGCACGAGAGCATTCTGTTCCTCTCCGAGGGAAAGCCTGAAGAGTTTTTGTTCTAACCATTCCTAAATGCTCTTCATAAAATCTTCCAAAACATCTTTTCTTATTGATTAGAGATAAGTACACGAGCCCCTCGCAGAACAAACACATTCTTGATCTGTATTTAAATCTGACCAATATTGTAAATAAGGTTTTGCTTCTTCAGATTCTTCCAAAGTAATATTTGAAATTAGGCTTCTGTGTATTTTTACCAATAAGATATCATTTCTGAATGCTTTGCAATTTTCTCTATCGATACTTAGTTTTCTGCAGCTACAATAAGAGAAACATTTTTATCATTCTCATTATTATGATTTCCGCTGAGAGTCTCGAAAGTGCATCAGTATTCCCTATTTGATTGAAGCTTTGTACACCAAGTTGTACTGATATGATGGTAAAAGGATCTCCCACCTCTGCTATATGAAATTTCTTAACACCAAATATGAAAGCTAACGCCTCCTTATCAATTTGCGAATAATTTCTCTATACATTTGATAATGTTCTGGATTCATAACCTATTGGTTTTTCAGTATCGTCAGACATAACATGTGACAATACCTCACCCAGACCCACATTAGAGGAATGTCAAATCAGTTTAAATTTAACTTTGGATGAAAAAGCGTGAAAAATTTTGGGGATACTAGTGCTCTTTTAATATTGTTAAGGGAAATTTCACAATCGTCATTCCAAATCTAAGTGCTATTTTTCTTTAAGAGATTATTATATAATGGTGATGTTAATGTTGCCAAATTTGGTACAAAACTACCACAAAATTTAAAAAACCCAAAAATGCTTTTAAATGTTGCACATCATTTAGAGGTATCATGGATTTTATCGTGTTAATTTTACCATCCGTTTATGAATCCCTTTTGAATTATTATTATCTATTTAAAATTGGAATTTGGCTTTTTCAACCTCCATCCACATTTCTTTATTTTCTGCAAAACCTTTTCTGACCTATCATTATGTTCAATTTCATTTTTACCGGCTATCAAACTGTCTTCAATAGAACAAAATGTGCCTTCTAAACAGTTAAATGTTTTATCCATATGTCTTTCTTATAATGCAGGTCTGCTGGCTATACCATATGACA
This sequence comes from Trachelipus rathkii, assembly GCA_015478945.1. Classification (NCBI taxonomy): domain Eukaryota; kingdom Metazoa; phylum Arthropoda; class Malacostraca; order Isopoda; family Trachelipodidae; genus Trachelipus; species Trachelipus rathkii. The sequence goes on along the minus strand of JABUQX010007628.1, from coordinate 40,424 downwards.
AATTCTTTGGTATAAATAGTCCCAAATGGGTACTTAAAGTACATAAATTTTGTTACTCCTCAAGAAGAGGTAGTTGTAAAAATGCTTGACGAAGATCTATTTTAAAAAAGACAGAACACGCACCTAATTGTACAAAAATATTTTCTGACCTAGGAAGAGAATACTGTTCTACTTTAAGCTGAGAATCTACTGTGACTTTATAATCACTGCAAATGTGAATACTAACTTCATCTTTTTTTACTATTGGAACTAAAGGAGTTTCCCACTCTGAATGACTTGCTCTTTCCCATGTTCCTTCACTCTTTAATCTCTTTATCTCTACTTCTACTAGAGGTTTTATAGCATAGGGAACTTGTCTAGGAGCAAAAAAATTTGGTAGAAAATTTTCTTTCAAGGTTAAAGCTGCCTCTGTATTCTGTACTTTTTCCTTTTCATTACTAAAAATTCTGTGACGTTTTAGACGGATCTTTGTTTAAGGGAGTTTATATATTATTATCATTATTATTAAGTATAATTATTCATTATATTGATTATTATTATATTATTAGTAATTATTATATTATTATACATTTTATTATTATGTATTACTCAATTATTCATACCTTATTTAGTGTCTATTCACTCTATTATTATCATATCTGATATTATATCCATATATTATTCATTAATTATTATTTATTATTATTATTAATTATTATATATATTATTATCATATCATTATTATTTATTATTATAGTATATATATCATTATATCATTATTATTATATATTATTCATTATATATTATTATTAATTTATTATCTATTATAGTACTTATTTAGATTCAAAAGTCATACTTTTATATATATTATGATATATTATTCATATATCATACTTTTAATATTCATTAATTATATAATATTATTATTATTATCATATTCATCTCAATTCATTATTAATTATTATTACTTATATAATATTTCATTATTAAGGCATGCTTCTTAACAAATCCTATAAACATTTAATAAATACAAAAGTCCAGTAATCAACAACAATTATTGAAGTTTTTTTTATTGATTTTCGTACATTTTAGTGTTAAGTTTCAATAAAATTATAAAAATAACGCCTCCGAAAATTTCAACCTGTTAAGAAAATTAGGCCTTTATTCGTTCTTTAGGAGATAACACCTATCCGATGGTTTTTTTTCACGATTACATTTGATATATCAAATCATTAATTATCTTTTTCCATTCACAATTTTTACGATAATCAGCGATTCGATTGTTATAAATACATACAAATTAACCCAAATAATTAACAAAAAAATTTTAAATTTTTTAAATTTTTTTTACATCCGATACAAAAAAAAAAAAAAAACATTAATTTAAAAACGCTCCGAAATTATATATATATATATATTTATAAATTATAAAATATCATATATATATATATATTAAATATATATAATATATATTATATAAATATATATATATATATATATATTATATATATATATCATATATATTTATATATAATATATATACTATATTATAATTATATATAATATATATATCTTATATATATACTTATATATAATATAAATCATATATACTATATATTATATATATATAGTATATATATATCACTACTATATATATATATATTTCATAAAAATACCCCCATTGAGTAATTCATCCTGCTGGGATTGAACCTGGGGCCCTAGCAGGTCGACTGCGTAACGTGGCTTCGACCCACTACTCATCACCAATGGCACGTAAAAAAGCAACTCATGACAAATCCCTTCCTGTGGTGGACTATAAGCACCAACTTAACAGGACATTGCCGTGCTCTTCCCGTCCACACTCGGGCGTAGGGCCTAACAGAGCACAAGGGGGAAAGAATACTTCATCAAACCGGGGATTATATTGTATTGATAAGGTAACTAACTGCTCATCCTTCCACACCTCACAGCGATGTAAACTAAATACTTGATAAAAACTACCCCTATTGAGTAATTTCCACCTGCTGGATTAGAAAAAGCAGGACATGGAATAACACTGTCAGGTGAATTATATTTATATATATATAACATATATATATATTTTATATATATATTATATATATATATATACATATATATATAATAGTATATATATATACTATACTATATTATTATATTATTATATATATATATATAATATATATCATATATATATATATATTTATATATATATATATAATATATATATACTATATTATATATATAATATAATATATATATATATATAATATATATATTATATATATATATACATACATACTAATTTAGTAATTAGTAGCATTTATTGACTATACTGAAATAACATTACGTGATCAGCATTATATATACTATATATATATATATATTATATATAATATTAAATTAAATATTATATATTATATAATATATATATATATATATAATATATTATATATAATATATATAATATATTATATATATATATATATAGTATATATATTATATATATTTTTTTTTTTTTTTTTTTTTTACAGTTCGTCACCACCACTCACGGGCAAGCCCTATTCAAGGAGGGGGTGTTTCACGCCTCAGAAGTCAACAACTAAAGCACAGACGCAGGCTTTGAATTGGGGGAGATTAAATTCAGCATTAGTAAACCAAGTATGGAAAGAAGGAAAAATTCCACAGAACAGATGTGGCAGGAAGAAGGAAGCACCGCAAGCCGAACTAGCCTGGAGTTAGGATACATCAAACAACACAAACTCGAGTGCAGATACCACGCAAACCCCTAGTTACACTACGAGAGTGACGCAAAGGTGGAGGTCGCGAGTCGATAAAGGCCTCCCTCGAGCACCTGCCGCATCGGTACCTATAACATAGAGATAAGCCACCAACATCGCGCCGCCAAAGATAGAGGTCAAGTGAACTGCGAAAGTACCAGGAACAGCTTTATAAGCCTTTGGCCTTTGACTCGACCCTGTCCAAAAAGCGGGTGAAACCAGAGCCCCCCACGATATGGAGAGCAGTACTCCCATACAAGGGCGGCAATGCAGGCCCTGTATTAACTGGCAGTAACTGAGAATAGAGAAAAAAAAGTCGTGCGCAGTCTAAAACCACGAACTCCCCAGTTTCCTGAGCCGCCTAGCAACCGTTGTGCATGTGAGAATTCTCCAAGACATTTTTTGTCTTATGTAAGCCCAACGATGTTTAAATTTCGGACAGCGAGAGACGAAGGAGAACCGTCTCGAAAGGAATAGGAAAAGTTGGAGTATCTTAGAGAGGAGGAGATTGGTAGAAGTTGAGTTTGTAAAGAATTGAATTTCCACAAGGTTCAGACGACCCCTCCCGGAAATTCTATCCATCAGCGAGAATAGAATCGGAAAGAATTAGACGAGAGGCAATTCTACAAGTAAAAGAAGGAGCAGAATTGAAATGAGTGAAGAATGAAGGGTAGAGTCATCGACATAAGAGTGAATAGAGTTAGATGAGGCAGGTGAGAAGATAATTAATGAAAAGTAAGGAATAAAGTAGGAGATAAGACAGAACCCTGAGGGCAACACCACAATGGACAGAAAAGGAAGAAGAAGTCCCCCCATCAACAACAGCCGATATAGAGCGATTTGAAAGAAAACTAGACAAAGTAAGCAAAAGAGAAGGAAAAAACCCAAAGGAGGGGAAGCTTGGAGAGCATGACGCGTGCCATACCCGGTCAAAGTGCTTTGGATTATGTCAAAGCGCCAACCACCGCAAGTCTTCCCCGATTCGATTCACTTAGGCGGGAAAACCATAAATCGGTAGATAGGAAAGTGATTATCGCCAGTAGACCTCGAGCGCCCAAAGCCGTAACGGGCGATCGGAAAGAAAGTGAATGAGATTTCCAGATGATCTAAGAATAAGTGAGCTTTGAGGAGAGTTTCAAAGATACTTAGATAGAATACAAGTAAGAAGCTATAGGGCAATAGTTGGAAACTTGATCAGAGCGGCTTCCTTTATTTCGGAATAGGTTGGACATGTGGTGCTTCCAACACTGAGGGAGGAAAGTGTTAGTATGCAGACATAGGAATATAGTTGAACGAGAGGGCGGGAGATTAGCACGGAAGCCACCACTCCCTCAAAACTCGGGGCCAGAAGAAATGCCATCCGGCCACCCGCCTTCCTAACGCTTCATAGATTCGAGGAGCCCGATGGCACCCGCGTCAAAATGTAATCACAGGCCAAAGGCATTATGGACACCTGAGAGAGGAGAAGGAGGCAGGCATGAGGAATACCAGAAATCGTAACCAGGGATTGAAGGTTAACGAGGGAAAACAGCGAGCGCCGAAGAGATTGCCCCTTTTCAGATTGGAGAATTACTTACATAATATATAATACTATAATATATAATATTATTATACCTATATATATATACTATACTATACTATATAAATATATATACTCATATATATATATATATCTTCCATCATATACTATATATACTACTATACTATAATAATATATAATATATATATATATATATATATATAGTATAACAGCAGCATGTATGATGTATTAATTGCAGCGAAGGAAATTCTACTCTTCAATGAGTATTCGACGCCTAATTAATGGCTAGATAGCACAATACATAATTTTGCGCATTGATTTGTATGACTGACGCAATCAACTTGACGTTCTCTGCATAACGTATATATGGCTTGTTAAAAATTAAATTTACTGTTTATTAATTATTTATGGAAAATTATTATTGTATTCAAAAGTAAATTTAATATTTCATTTACATGAAAAAGGATTTCGCAATTCTTCAAATGCCAAGGACCCCACAATGTCTTAATCCAGGCACTGGTAGTGAGTGAGGTTGGAGAGTGCATTGCTGACAGGGGTGTTGTAGTGTCTGTGTTTTTAGCTTAAAATTAAGTGCCATCTTTCTAGGTGCTGTTATAGTGGACCTTTGTTTCGTCGTGTAAGTATTGTTCTGTGTTGTAAGTGTACATTCTGTTATAATTCTGAGTGCCTCGTTTTGGTGTTGTTTACAGTTTTTTCATGTTTTCCTTGGTTAATAGTGGATGCCATACTGGTGAAGCGTAGTTCAGTGATGGGCGGATAAATTATTTATATATGGTGATGGATATCTGTTCGTTTTTTTCGATCTCAGTGCCTGGTTTGGTAATTAGAATGTTTAATTTCCTGTTTGCTGATGTTGTAATGCTTTTTATGTAATTTGTTACAAGTTAAGTGCTGTGTCCGAGTGTTATTCCTAATTAGTTTGGGTGGTATAGGTTTGTTTAGTGGAATAGCGATGATATATATTATATATATATAATATATATATATATATATATATATATATACAGGCGTGGCCAAGATAAAAGAGGCCCCGTGTTATATTTTTTTTACTTATATGTAATTTAATTGTATATATATTTGTAGGTAGCTGAGTGTTATGATATTTTAACGGTAGGGTGGTGCTCGAGCGGGGTCACATGATGTCGAGCGGCAAATTAGTCATCTGTGCGACGTTTTCAGTAGTCAATTTGAAGCTTGTTGTGATAAGGGTCTGCCAGGAATGCCTTTTTCAATCCAACACAAGGGACGTGTTTATTGATGGAAACCTTATTTTGATGTAAATAGTTAATTAATTCAAAAACATTAAATGAAATGTTCACGAGTAAAATACCCAAACAAACTGTTGCAGCAAAAGAGTTTGTGCAGAAATTGAATTAATAAATTTCGCAGCGACAACAGGTTTCGGCCGCTAACGTCACAATCGTAACCGTGAAAGAAGCTCTTGTTTGGCGCCTAAATACTTGCACAGTGTGCAAAGAGACTTATGGTTAGAAGTCCACAGCGAAAAATCGAACTAGACGTTCATCCGCACAACTAAAACAATTCAAACGAACTATCATGCCATAACATGTGAAAGCTGTTTACAATGGCGACCATTCAAAGTTGTGTATCCAGGTTCAAGGTGAATATTTTTCAGCAACTCCTGTGAACTATTGACCTATGAATGTTCAGTACCTTGTTTTTCATAATAATAATTCAATATTCTGTATTGTGTATATACAATAAACGAGTTAATTATCTGCATGTTGTTTATGAGACTTGGGGCCTTCTTTTATCCTGGCCCACCACTGTACTATATATCATATACAATATATATATCATATATATATATATATATATATATATATATAAGCAGGATATTTATTTTATAATTTAAAAGTAAAAAACCTTTATTTAAAACGGAAATACTTTTATTTGAATTGTAAAAAAATAAAATATAAAATAATTTTGTGTAATACAGGCAAATAAGCTTTACCAGTTGTTTTGTGTAAAAATCTCTCGCAAAGCTTTTGAGAATGAAGAGTTTCTCGTTAATGGCGACCCTATGCAAACGAACCAAAAATTCGTTGAATAGAAAAATCATCCATTCCCAACATTTAAGACCAAGGAAGCTCCATAATAACACACTATTTCATACACATTCCACTTTTAACAAGACCACTCATTGTTATATATATTATATATACATAATATAATATATATATAATATACTATACCATATTTATCATATATAATAATATTATATATATATTATTACTATATAATATCATATATAATATATATTATGGCGATAGCGCCGGGGGTGCACGGCGGGGGGGCACTTGCCCCCCAAATTCTTGTGGCGAAACCTATTAAACTGAACCCTTATCATGTTTGTCCACCGACGACGTATTATAAGGGTTTCCCATTAGTACGAAAAACTGTGCAAGGAGTAATTCACTAAATACTAAACATTACTAAAACTTAACATTTTTTTAAAAATAACTGTTAATTTAGTTTTCGTTTTATATTGCCTTGAAGCTCAACTAAACTGGCGTAGTGCATCATATTACAGCTAGCCCTTCTTTTGACAGTTATATGAATATTTGGCGGCTGATAAAGCTGCTAAACTACTATATATATATTATATAATATATATATATATATTCATATATTCATTTATCATATCGAGCTACTATATATCACTATATATAATAATGATTTACTATACTTATATAAAAATATAATTATATATACTATATATATACTATATATATATACTATAATATACTATATATATATATATAATTATACTATACATAATAATATATATTATATATATATATATATACTAATATATATATACATATACATATATATATAATATATATAATAATATACTACTATATATATATATCCATACTAATATTATATATATATACTATTATAACTATATATATATATATATAATATTATATAATATATATATACATACGTACGGCGTTTCCAAAATTTTTTTTCGGGGGGGCCAAACAAAAATCGTTCTTCATACCTATACTAATACTTATATACCTATATATATCATTATATATAATATATATAATATATAATATATCATATTACTATATATAATAATATATATATTATATATATATATACTATATATAATATTATAATACCCGTAATATATATATATAATATATATATATATATATATATAGATATACATATTATACTATATATATATATATATATACTATTATATATATATATATATATAATATATATACTATACTATAATATAGATATACAATGAAGGAACAAAAAATTAAAATTCCATAAGAAAAATGGGAACGAATTTATATGAATTTACTAAAATCATTCTACCTAAATTGTTAAATTTAATCGCCTGACATGTGAGTGAGCGAAGTCTGAACAATAACAATCTTCAATTTTTGGTTTCAATATCTAGAAATGATATAGACTTATTTACTTATTGTTCCAAATAAGTCTTTCATCTCCAATAGTATTTCTCAAGTAGGTATTTCCAGAAGTCTTAATGCTTGAAAACTTCTCCTACCTAGCCCAGATAAAAAGGGTAAAATTGCCAGTGATTTGCCCAACAACAGGTAAATCATGGACAATTGTGACTGCCAAACAAGAAACAACGAAGTCCATTCTATTCGCGGTTTTTTGGCCGACCTGATTGCCTGTGATGGCTATTTCAACTTCCATAAAATCCCATTCTGCTTTTTACTAAAATCTTCATTTGGGCTTCGAGATCTTCTTGTAAAATATTACACAATCTTTTATCTTCCAATGCACATTACACCCGTTCGGTATGACAAATTGCAAGGAAAATTTAAAAACCTCTCTCGTAATGCTGATAATTAAATCAATCCAAAAAATGGATATTAAAAATGCGGTGTGGCGATAATAAGTCTGTGCGGTGGAAAGTATGAATGTTCGGTCGGTATTTTGGAAAATTTGTTAAGATTCTTGTACAGCCAATTTCACATACTCAGTTCAATTCAGATACGCGCCTTACACATCTTCAAAAAATCAGCTTGATAATTCTAATGTCTGCAATTTTCTCGAATGGTTTCAAGTTTAGTTTTTAACCTAATGAACAATTACGAGAATTAGTTCCTGACAGCGAACGGAATTATATAAAATTAATTAAAAACTTCTGCACTTTATATTTATTAACGGATATGATACTTAAAACTTGTTTAGTGTCTAGAAAATTTCGGGGGCCATGGCCGCCACCTGGGGCCCCCCCCTAAAATACACCACTGTAATACTATATATATATATATAATATATTACTATATACTTATATACTATATATATACAATATAATATAATTATATATACTATATACTATTATCTATACATATATTACTATCATACTAACTATAGTTACGTTTTTAGCAACGCTGATTCCGCTGTAGATTAAGTACGGTATACTTAAAGAAGGCCTCTCATAATTACAAAATGCACGAACACAATTTTTTAAGAAGACTTATTTCATACGAAGCAGCCTCTTCAAAAAATTCAGAAGTAAACGTGAGCTTTCGATCCAACTGGACCCTTTTTCAAACGTGATGGCAAAGAAGACTAAATTAAATTTTGAATAAAAAAAAAGTTAAAAAGTGTAAGAAAAAATATTTTGAAAGTATAAAACTTTCAAAGTAGTTATAAGATATTTTTGAAAAAAGGAGTGGTGATCAATAATTTGTTTGAGCGATAGTGCATATGCTAAGGGCTATTCGCCTTGTAGTTTGTTAATAGTTAGATTAGGTTTTTTAGCACAATGATTCGATTAATTTTCGTTGAAGGGGGTCAAGGCACGCTTGTGTGATAACCGGTATCATATTCGTCAATGTATAAATTCTGTGTTGAGTGAAGGATCTTGAGTGTAGGGTGAGTGCTGAGTTCTTGAATCATGGATAAGGTCTGTATCTGTGGAAATTTTCTGATCTGTCTTGAAATTCGTTTAGGATTTCACCGATATAATGGAGAGGTCGCAATTAAAACATGGAATTTGATAGAACACATTTGGGAAATAATTGATTAAGTGTAATGCTAGGAGGTTTAAAGATGCGTTTAAGGGGAGAAGATTTTACGTGGAAGTGAAGACTAAGTGCAAAAGGGATTTCCTTTAAGGATCGTAGGAGTTAGGTATATGAGAATAGGTAAGTAGGAAAGAGAGTTATGGGGTAGGTCGTTAGAAGGATTGTAAAACTTCTTTTTGGCTTTTTTGAAAGAACGAGATATGATATTGTTTGGTAGGATAGTCATTTACCAAAGGTGGCCGAAAAGATAAATTCGGAGTTCAGTTTAGTTTGAAGAAACAAGGAGGAAGCAAATGCGACAAAGCTCTAAGAAAAGTGATGAAAGAATTTCCCATTTTTGTGTTAGTGCAATGGGAGGAGAACCAGTGAGTATATGATGGGTTTAAGGTAGGTTTTCGATAGACTTGATATAAGAAAATTGGGCTTTTATCCCAGGAGAGGAGGGTGTCAAGGAAAGGAAGAGATTTATTGGAAGAGGGGTCCATAGTAAATTTTATGTTAGGGTGAATGGAGCTGATATAATGTAGAATGTGGATTGGGTTAATGTTAAGGGGGATGGAAACAAAGATATCTTCAACATACCGGAGCCAGGAGTGCAGAGAGAAGGGGGATGATTAAGGATAAAGAAATGTTCAATAAGTTCCATAAAAAGGCTACTAAGAATAGGAGTGAGAGGGGATCCCATGCTAAGCCTTAAGTTTTGTTTAAAGTATAAATTATTAAAATTGAAGAAATTGTGTTCAAGGGTAAGGAGTATGAGTTTTTTTGAGTAAAGGGGAAGGGTAGTCTAAGTTGTAAGAGTTTTCAGAGAAGTATCTTTCTAATAGGGAAATAGTGTAAGGAACAGGGACAGAGGTAAATAAAAAGACAACATCAAAGTTAAGTATATGGTTGGTATGAGGAGAGATATGAGTAGTTTTGAGAATGAAGTCTTCTGTGTTTTTAAGATGAGAGGGGGATATTTGGCCAAGTAAAGGCTTTAGTTGCTTTGATAACCAAGAGGAGAGTTTGTAGGGAACAGAATTAATATTAGAGATAATTGGACGAACGGGAATGTTGGGTTTGTGTGTCTTAGGGATACCGTAGAATTGGGAGAGACGGGGAAGACTAGGTTTTAGGTTTTTGAGAAGTTGAGGTGAATCTTTGAGTATGAGTTTAAGTTGTTGATTGAAAAGATTGTGGGAATTATTAAGAGGGTTTTTGTTAAGTAAAGTGTAGGTGGAGTTATCATTAAGTAAAGTGTTACATTTAGAAAGATAATCAATTTTGTTTAAGATGACCAGATTCTGACCTTTGTCTGACCTCGTTACTACAATATCCTTGTTATTTTTGAGTGAAGATATAGCGTCATAAAATTTCTTCGGTACAGAGTTCCTTTGAGAGTAATTAATGATGTCTTCCACTAAAAGTCCTTTAATGAAGTCATGATTAAAGTTGAGATTTCTATTCCGGGTTTTCCAATAGCATAACAGCTGACTCTTCAGCTCCATTCCCAAATGTTTACAGAGAAATTCTATCTGCCAAAATTCGATAGAAAATTGGCTACCTCAATAAGGAATAATGATGGATGTATAAAGATTTAAAAGATAAGGAGGGAGCTGTAATCGTTGATGGGATGAGCAGGTTAATTCATATTTTCAGATAAAATTTTTCTTTCCTCATTTCATTCCTTCTAAAACTAAATCTTTCTTTCCTCCTCTTCATAATCCATGGTTCGATCGTGCTTATTCTCTGGCCATTCAGGCTAGAGACAGTGCCTATCGGGGGTGGAAAATTCTCGTTCTCCTATCACTCTTGCTAATTTTCATTCAGCTAGAAATCGTTGCAGGGATACTCTTCGACGAGCAAAGCTGGCTTTCATCAAAGGAAAGTGCGCTAACCTCCTTGGTTCTCCTACTGACAAATCTTTCATCTCTAGCAACTTCTGTAAATCTGCCTTTCCTCCTCTTATTCGATCTGATCATTGTGTTGCTAATTCTCCAACTGAAAAGGCTAATCTCTTCGGCCCCTCGCTCAACTATATTCTCTATGTCTCAATACTAGCACTTTCCCTCCCTCAGTGTTGGAAGCTCTCACATGTCCAACCTATTCCGAAAAAAGGAAGCCGCTCTGATCCTTCTAACTATCGCCCTGTAGCTTTCACTTGTATTCTATCTAAGATCTTTGAAACCCTTCTCAACTCACTTCTTAGATCATCTGGAAACTCACTCCGATCGCCAGTACGGCTCTCGTTGCAGGAAGTCTACTGGCGATATACATTCCTATCAAACCGATTTATGGTTTTTCGCTCTTAGGAACTACGGGGAGACTTCTGTGGCCTAGCTTGACTATATCCAACAGCATTTGGACCGAGTATGGCACGCGTCCCTGCTCTCCAAGCTCCCCTCCTTTGGGTTTCCTCCTTCTCTTTGCTTACTTATATCTAGCTTTCTTTCAAATCGCTCAATATCGGCTGTTGTTGATGGGGCGACTTCTTCTTTTTCTGTCAATAGTGGTGTTCCTCAGGGTTCTGTCTCCTCGGGTTCTGTCTTATCTCCTACTTTTCATTAATGATCTTCTCACCTGCACCTCTAACTCTATCCACTCGTATTCCGATGACTCGACCCTTCATTCTTTAACTCATATCAATTGTACTCCCACTTTTACTTCTGGAATGCCTTCGTCTTAATCTTTCCGATTCAATTCTCGCTGATAGAAATAACTTTGGGAAATTCAATTCTTTAAAAAACCTAACTTTTACAAATCTCCTTCTCCCAAAATACCTTCTAACTTTCCCATCTTCCACGGTTCTGTCGTCTCTCCTGTTGACAATATAAACATCCTTGGCCTTAACTTGAACAAAAAAATGTCTTGGAAACCTCACATCACAACGGTTGCTAGGGCGGCCTCAAAGAACTGCAAGTTCTGTTTAGACTGTGAGACTTTCCTCCTTTTCTCAGTTGCTCCGCTATACAAAGTTCTCATCCGCCGTATGGACTACTGCTCTCATATCTGGGGGGGCTTCTGGTTTCACCCGGCTTTTGGACAGGTCGAGGCAACGGCAAAAAGGCTTATAAACTGTTCTGTACTTCCAGTTTCACTTGACCCTCTATCTTGGCGGCGCGATGGTGGTGCTTTAACTCTATCCTATAGGTACCGCAGCGGCAAGTGCTCGAGGGTACTTATCACTCGCGTACCACCACCTTTACGACGCCTTCGAAGCAAAATAGGTGCTGTATCTGCGCACGATTATTGTGTACATTGGTAACTCCAGGCTAGTATGCTTGTTGGTGTTCCTTCTTTCCACCACCTCGTTTTTTGGAAATTCCTTCCATCTTCTGTTATTTCAACTGAATTAATCCCCTCACTTTAAAGCCTTCGTCTGTGTTCACATGCAAAATTTGCGTTAGAGGTGTGAACTTTGAGAGTAATAACACCCCCTCCTCGGATAGGGCTCTGCCCTTGAGAGTTGTGGTGACAACTGTAAAAAAAAAATCCTGAGCGGCAAGATGTGGCGAATGAACTGAATCTCCTATTCCCCCATCCAAAACATTCATTCAGATTATCCCAGAAAATCGTACTCTTTTAAACATTACCCTCAGATGGATCATATGTCGCAACCACACAAATTTTGACCTTTTCAAACTTAAATTTAACCTTTAGACTTCTAGTACTCACACACACAAAATCTACCATAGCTCTCTACCACAACTCACTCATCAGAATTGCAAATCCTTCTATCCCCCTCTCATTCCTTTCCACAGCAACACAAACACATTTCACACCACACCACTCATTTTCACCGTTTCCTTTCATCTTTGTTTCAGTCACAGCGAGCAAATCAAATTTGCCCTTTCTAAATACATCCATCACCTCTCTCCTCATCTCCTCAACATTTATTCCTCTGACATTTCATATACAGATACGATTCATACATTTTCGCCAAAGGATAGAAGGGCGCTTACTGCGATCACGACCTTCTCCGAGGCATGCATTAGCATTCCTGGCAAAAGATAAGTGGTAGTAGGCAGCCAACTAACTACCACCGTCCCTTAGTCGCCTTCAACGACACGCAGGACATACGATGTGGGCAATTTTTTCTCCCTACACGTATAAATATGTTGTCTAGAAGAGGGGTGTGGATATAAGTATGTGTATATGATATGTTGTCTGGAGGATGAGTGTGGATATGAACGCATAACAGAAAGGCAAACCATTAGGCACTGGAATGTCATACATACCATAAGCAAAATGGGTATATATATATATATATATATATATATATATATATATATATATATATATTATTATATTATTATTTATTTTATATATATATATATATATATATATAAGAATATATTAATATATATATAATTTATTATTATTATTATTATTATTATTATTATTATTATTATTATTATTATTATTATTATTATTATTATTATTATTATTATTATTGAGTTTTAATATTATTCAAAATTCTTAATATTTGTTCAATTAATCGGCAAAATAATCGGCGAAATTTGCCGATGACGATGACGCATACGATATGAAAAAAATATGCCGAATTTTATGCCAGATACGCATGACGATTGACGATTAATCGTCCCACACTAATATATATATATATATATTATATTTATAGATATATATATATATATATATATATATATATATATATATATATAATATATAATATATATATATATATATCGCTGGTAACACTTGCTGAATCAAAAAAATCAAGGTCATTTGCTCACAAACTACAAACCCCTTGCCAAACGCAAGAAAAAATAATTATTTGTTTATCAAACTGATTAATTATTTATATTTTTATCAAACTGATTAATTATTTATTAAATTATCTTACCACCACTTACTGGTTGTGGGTAGATAGATATATTTTCGCGTGTCTACACACCAAAAATTAAATATAATATATTAGAAATTCACGGCATTAGGTACGGAAATATTTGAAATGTTGACACAACCACAACGTGAGCGCCAGCACAGTTGTTGTACATAAATGTATAGTATATCTATCCGATTCTTTTAACTTATTGCAACTATCTTATAATTGGTGTGACTCTATATTTTAAAATCAGTTATGTACTCTACTTGACTTTAAATTTTTTACGATTATTAATAGCATCGCTCGCTGTTGATAATTCGTTAATGCACAATACACAAGTAGTCAAGTACATTTTATTTTATAACCAGTTTTATAACCTTTATTTTATAACCAGTTTAAAAATAAACAACTTAAATTGGCTACAAACAAATGTCAAAATAAAAAAATGTACGTCTTTTATAATAAAAATTCAATTAAGTTTTTCAAAATTTTTGTGTGAAAAGTTTATACAAAATTGTTTTGGGAGTCGAAAGGAGTCGTTTTTTTTAAATCGACTCCCGACTCCGACTCCCAACTTTTTGGGAAATCGACTCCCGACTCCGACTCCTTACCCCTGAAAACGCTCGACTCCCGACTCCTGACTCCCCATCCCTGATATATATATATATATATATATATATATATATACAACAATATATATATATATATATATATATATAATATATATATATATAATATATATATATATATATATATATATATATATATAATATAAGAATATTATGATGGACGATTAATCATCGATCATCATCAATCAAAATTGACATTTTTTTTCAATCGTCATGTCAATTTTGCTTCATTAATTGAACAAATATTTAAAGAATTTTGGATAATATTAAAACTCAATATAATAATAATAATAATAATAATATAATAATAATAATAATAATAATAATAATAATAATAATAATAATAATAATAATAATAAATAATAATAATAATAATAAAAATAATAATAGTAATAAATAATAATAAAAATAATAATTAATAATAATAATTAAAATAATAATAATAAAATAATAATAATAATAATTAAATAATATATTATATATATATATATATATATATATATATATATATATATTATATAATAAATATTATATATATATATATATATATATATATATATATATAATACTAATATATATATATATATATAATAAATATAATATATATATATATATATATATATATATATATATATATATATATATATATATATATATATATATATATATATATATATATATATTAAGGGTGTACAGTAACAGACATTACAGTTCCACGCCGCGAACCGGAAAGCCCGGAATCACAAAAAAAAAAATCCGGCTGGAACCGGAATTCTTGAACTTTCCTTTAACTATAAAAGAAATGTAAAAAA
This sequence comes from Trachelipus rathkii, assembly GCA_015478945.1. Lineage (NCBI taxonomy): Eukaryota > Metazoa > Arthropoda > Malacostraca > Isopoda > Trachelipodidae > Trachelipus > Trachelipus rathkii. The sequence goes on along the minus strand of JABUQX010007628.1, from coordinate 24,757 downwards.
AAAAAAGTATTTATATAGCTTTCAACATAAAATCTTATATTTTGTACAATGCCACTTCATGAACATATGGGAAAATCATTATTGAAGAGAATATCTGAAGTCAAAATTTTAATAGTAAAAGGGAGAGTCTTGCATTTTCTAGAAACAGGGGAAACCACAAAAAGAGCAATAGATCCAAGCCGTGAAATAGTGAGTTTTTGAGGAGAGTTTTCCCCAAAAAAGATTTGGCATATCAATGACTCCAAATCACAGAAAATAATGAATTTTATTTGCAATGAGTAACCAGCCATTCACATTCACTGAAGAGCAGGGATTCATAGAACTTATTGCCCATCTTCAGCCAAAATATCTTATTCCTAGTAGAAATATTTTGTAGAGAAAATGTTACCAACTTCATACAGGTAAATTGAGATCAGCAGTATTCGAGAAGTTGTCTAAGCTGATCAGATATCATTTTACTACAGATATAAAGAGAGCTAAATAATTCAAATGACTCATTTTATTTTCTTTAACTGCACTCTGGCTTAGCAGCGAGTTTTGAAAAAATGGACGGTGTTACTCCCATGCAAGTATTTCCCAAGTTTCTCATCTGCGAATTAAAATCATTATGAATTTTGAAATTAAGATGAATAATTGGGAAATTCCTCCTAACATAATCCATTTGATCCTTCAAGATGGAGCATATAACATGAAACTTGAAACTGATTTAGCAGTACATAAGCTTTTCTTGTTTTATTCATAAAGTTCAATATTAAAAGATGCCTTATTTTCTCAAAGAACAGTGTGATTTAATTAAGAAATGTAGGAATATTTGTACACATTTCAATCATTCAAGTTTTTAAGCTGTAATGAACTTAAAAGAATACAAAGAGACTTGGATCCACATCTTCCAAGCCCACAACTTATGCATATTCAAGAATGTTTATACAAGGTGTGAATAGCACATTTTTGATTCTAGAAAGAATTGAATGTCTGAAAAGACCTCTGTAAGTTTATATTATAGAACAATCAATCATTTAAGCTTTGACTGCTAATAAATGGCAAATACTTGAAAAAATTCTAAGAGTTTTGCAACCATTTATCATAGTTACGGAAACTATAAGGCAAAATCAATTATATCATCAATTATTCTACATATTTGAGCTCTCCAGCATATCTCTCAAACTCTGAGGATGATAAGCAGAGAATAAAGAAGAGTTGAAAGAAGCATTGAGAGTTTTAATCATGAATAAAAAGGAAAGAAAGAATCAACAGACATATATCAAACAAGATAATTGTTTTTAAATACTGTAGTAACCAAGATACTAAACGGAATTTATTTTCTAATGAAATAAGAGAATTGAGTAGAAAATGGATGCTTGAAGAAATATGCAATTAATTGAAGGTAGAAAGTGAAAATAGTAGAAGGTTCAGGCGATGAGTCCTTTTCAGAAACGAGCATTATTATCTACAATAAATTTAGATTTGCCAAGTAGCGTCGGGCGGGGTGACTCGGACCACCTTAGGCATAAGTCTGTCTCCCGACTCTCCCCTAATGCACTTTTTGGAATTTTTTTTTTTTGTAAATCACGGCCCTATAGTCGGTCATAAGCACACAAAAAAATAATAATGTAATTCTAATAATAAAAGTTTTATTAAAGTTTGAATAACGCTGAGTCAGCCTGACTGTGGAGGGGTGAAGCGGACCACCATTGAGGGGTGACTCGGACCATCTGTTTAAATTCGTCTTTTACGTATAAATTCAATTTTATATTTTAATTTTTACTTAATATAATAATTATTTATCATATTAAAATTCGTAATAGTAATAAAAAATGTCAATAATGATAAATAAAATACGAATATAAATAAGGTGGTCCGATTCACCCCTCTCCGCCCAAAAAATTTTGACACTTTTTTGAATTCGTTTTTTTTTTATTAAAATTTCATTTTTTTTTAAATTTTCACTTAATATAAGTAACTTTTTATTATATTTAAATTAATTATATGTAATAAAAATGTCAATAATAATACGTAAAATACGAAAAACAATGGTGGTCCGAGTCATCCCTCCATCAATTTTTACGGCAGGGTGAATCGGACCAAGTTAGGCCCCGTTTTTTTGCCACTAATACTGCTTGGATCAAAAATTTACTTTGCCAGTTTAAAGCTAACATACTTGAGTGTATCCACTATAAAAATAATTAAAATCGATCCACAATTTTTCATTTTATAACGAAGTTAAAAAAACTCACATTTTTCAAAAGTGAAATTCTATTGAAGGACATTTTGTACCCTAATTTCTAACATTTTTTAAAAATATAAAAACTTTCTAGAATTAAATATTATCTAAATAAAACTTGTAGTACTACCGCGTGGCTATTAAATGAGCGAAAATTTTTTTTTTTTTTTTTTTTAATTATTTTTTATTTTATTTAGAGTGGACCGAATCACCCCTCCTAAAGAGGCGGGCCCGGTCACCCCACCCGACGCTACCTCAAAATCATCAGGAGCATTAAGAAAAGAAATTACTGCAAAGTTACTTAGTTTTTATAAGTTTGAAGAAAGTGAAAGTGATAGCGAATCAGCTAAGTTAAAAAAAAAAAAAAGAAATTAGTGGATCTTCAAAAGGTGAAATTTTTAAAGAAATTGAAATTTTATTTTACCAGAAAAAAATTCAATTTCTAATCTGGGAAAAGAAGAATTCCTTAATTGGTGGAAAGTGAACAAAGCTAAATTCCCAAACATAGCAGTACTAGCCCCAAAATTACTCTCCTTTCCAGTCTCCTCCATATATTCAGAGAAATTATTTTCATTTTCAGAAGCAGGAAATATATTTGAGGAAAAACATTTAAAAATATCGCCCAAATGGTGAAGTTTTTCTTTTATTCACCACAATTTCAGCAATATTTCAAAAGTGTTAAATTAACTATATATAATAATAATATATATATGCAGGACTGTAAAAGCAGATATATTATAATATATATATATATATATATATATATATATATATATATATATATACCGTAAGACGGGGTAATTCGGTCCATGTGGGGCAATTCGGTCCACGTGGGCAATTCGGTCCTCCAGTGGCTCAAATAGGCCTATACATGTAAAATATATCTTTAAAAGCATGCCAAAAATAATGTATTTTATGTCTTAGGTATTTAATTGGTTATGAAACCTTTTAATTTAAGTCCATTAATTTTGTGATTTTTTTTTTCTTTTCGAGCACTATAAAATCGGGTAAATTTTAGGCTTATTGCTAAGAATCATACAGGTCAAAATAATTGTACTACATTATTGGTACCAAGATATAGTACTTAAAAATAGTTCATAACCTTAATGCAATCGTTGGAGTCATTCAGGCAAGAGATAAATGTTTTATTATAAAAATTGTAACATGGGGCAATTCGGTCCAGGTTTAAAAATTTGCGTGGGGCAATTCGGTCCACATTGAAATCTTCATTAAATTAAATTTTTTAATACTCTTTTACAAAAAGATGTCCGAAATATAATGTTTAAAATAATTTTTACACTTTTACAGCAAGATAGGTAGGTAAAGTTTTTCAACTTAGGCCTAATTAACCTATACAAATTTTTTCAGCAAGATGGTTCACACTTACGCAAAAGGGTCTATCCATTTTTTGCGTACCAAAATAATGGAAGTTGGCCGCTCGATAATTTTTGAAATCTTTTATATTTTGCATGGCGTTAATGTTATCCCTGGAAAGTTCAAAACCACCGTTCGTTTTTGTAGATTTACTCTGGTTGTAACAGGGTGAGCCAAAATGTTTGACCAGGTGGAGCAAAATTTATCACTTAATAGAGGTAACATTTTAAGTCATATCTCCATATTGGTAATTCTTATACCAAATTTCATAGAGAGTGATTTGTTAGGGATACTTCAAGGTACATTTGGCCTTTCCTGTTTTTTTTGGGAAAATAATATTTCACCATGAAAATGAATCCGAAAAATTGTGTTAAAAATCTAAGAAATTTCCATTTTCGTGGGTGTATTATTAAAAGAAGGAAATAATTTAACGATATAAAATTTTGTGTGATGATACATACTAAAGTAGGGTTTAACTTAAATCTTATTTGAAGTTTGGTAAATATTTTAAAAAAAATTTACAGGGTGTCCAAAAAATCAATTTTTCTGAAAATCGGTAACTTTGAGCCTTAATATCTCTGATGGGTAAGTGCTAAAAATCTGAAATTTCACACATTATACTACTACCCAAGATGTTCCTTCACCTGCAATATTGACTTTGGTATTTGCTTGTTTTAAGAAATCAGCCATTCAAAAATTGCCAAAAAAAATTTTTTTTTAAGTTGTGTTATGATAGCTATTATTATAGTTCAAGACAATACATAGACAAATGAAATAGTGATGATCAGGGTTGAAAACCAATGTTAAAAAAAATTAATTTTAAGGTTAATATACATAAGAATGTACCATTATATCTACTGTAAATGACAAAATTAACTAAATAACTTTTGAAAAATTTATCTATATATATATTATATATATATAATAATATATATATATATATATATATATATATACATATATATATATATATATAATATATATATTATATATATAATATATATATATAAATAATATATATATATATATATATATTAATATATATATATATAATATATATTATATTATATATATATATATCATAGGTATGATTATAACATAAAAAAAAACCTTTAAATGCAAAATAATAAAATTGTGCAGTATATATATATATATATATATATATATATATATATATATATATATATATATATATATATATATATATATATATATATATATATATATATATATATATATATATATATATATATATATTTACTTTGCGCTGTATCTGTGATTGTTCAGAAGAAGAGAGATTTCTTCGGAAACTTTGTTTGAGATGTAATTTCTGCCTGTTAATGACATTTTTATTTCAAGCACAGAAAGTTTTCGTAAAATATTTTTCATTGGGATCCATACCCGATCGCAATCTGACATCTTGAATGAAGTTCTGGGTCCGGAAGGATGATAAAAATATATGTAAACATCATCGTTCTCCACACTTATTTCTTTTACCTTTCCAATCCACCATTGGTCATCATATACGCAAGCTACTGTGTCATTTATCTCTACACTTAATGAAACAATTTTGCTGACACAGTGGTCTTCGTAAACGTCAGTTTTTGAGGTTGGATAGCACCTAATTATGTTCTCTGAAAGTGGAAAGAATTTTTGAAAGTTTCTTGTTCCCTTAATTCTCAAACAATTTTCATATCTCGTTTTAAGTCTTTCAATGTGTTCATGAATTTCTTCTTCTTTTACGAGAAAATAAGTTATTCCTCTTATTTTCTCTTTGCAGAATGAATATATTTGGTCAATATTAAGAATTTGGTGTGTTGTTCTTTGTAAGCTGACTTTGCTTAATTCGCGCTTTGTTGTTCCTCCAACCCCATCACAGGCATTTTTCCCGTGGCAAGATGCAAAGAAATGCCATTCAGCTTTTAATGCGAAATCTTTTTGGTGATGGCAAATGTTAACAAAAATTTTTTTTATTCTTATACTGGCTACCACTTCCATCTGAAAAATATACTAGCTTTTCAACTTTAGGCAAATTATGTTTAATATATTTTACTACATATGTTTGGAAGACGTGAACAACTGATGTGTTGTGCTCTAAGTAGTTACTTAAAGCACAAAGAGAGTGACTTCTTAATTTACTATTTTCATCTCTAAAATATAGAACAAATGGGTGCAAAGTAGCTTGGTCATTGACCCAATGATACCCTTGAAATTCGTCTTGGACTACGTACGTGTAGTTCTCGGCAAAATCAGCCAAGATTATGCATTCATTTCAGAAAAAGTTTTTTCTTTTCTTTCAAAAATTTCGATTGAATTTTAGAAATATAATGGTGACTTTTGAGATTTGCCAAATTTTCAACCATTGAAAATATTGATGAGTAATATATATATATATATATATATATATATATATATATATATATATATATATATATATATATATATATATATATATATATATATATTTTAAAAATATATATATATATATATATATATATATAATATATATATATATATATATATATATATATATATATATATATATATATCAACTTTTTAAAAGTTATTGAGTTAATTTTGTCATTTACAGTAGATATAATGGTACATTCTTATGTATATTAACCTTAAAATTAAATTTTTTTAACATTGTTTTCATTTCTCCTTGATGCCACACTATTTCATTTGACTATGTATTGTCTTGAACTATAATAACTATAATAATAACTATCATAACACAACTTAAAAAAAATTTTTTTTTTGGCATTTTTTATATTTTTTTTTTTCTTGAAAACAAGCAAATAACCAAAAGTCAATATTGCAGGTGAAGGAACATCTATGGTAGTAGTATAATGTGTGAAAATTTCAGATTTTTAGCACTTATTTTATAGAACAAATGGGTGCAAAGTAGCCATTGGTCAGAAAAATTGATTTTTGGACACCCTGTAAATTTTTTAAAAAATATTTACCAAACTTCAAATAAGATTTAAGTTAAACCCTACTTTAGTATGTATCATCACACAAAATTTTATATCGTTAAATTATTTCCTTCTTTTAATAATACACCCACGAAAATGGAAATTTCTTCGATTTTTACACCAATTTTTCGGATTCATTTTCATGGTGAAATATTATTTTCCCCCCAAAAAAAACAGGAAAGGCCAAATGTACCTTAAAATATCCCTAACAAATCACTCTCTATGAAATTTGGTATAAGAATTACCAATATGGAGATATGACTTAAAATGTTACCTCTATTAAGTGATAAATTTTGCTCCACCTGGTCAAACATTTTGGCTCACCCTGTTACAACCAGAGTAAATCTACAAAAACGAACGGTGGTTTTGAACTTTCCAGGGATAACATTAACGCCATGCAAAATATAAAAGTTTTCAAAAATTATCGAGCGGCCATCAGCGGTACGGAAAAAATGGATTGACCCAAAAGTAACACGGCAGGATACAAAGGGATACTCTGATGATGATGTTGCCAGACCCTTAAGTCGTTTTCGTTCTTGCATGGTTCTTACGAAACGTAAATGCCCATAAAACGCTCGATTGCATTCGCCCTCTCATTTTGTTCAAAACGTTGCGTCGTTTTTGTATCACAGCGCAAAATCGTTAAAAAAAACGCTCACCAAACGTAAAGAATTTCCTTAATTCTGTGTAATATAAAATAAAAAAGAATTGCAACCTTACAGAATTAATAACATTACAGTTCGTTTTTGTCAAACAGCGCAAAATCGTTAAAAAAAACGCTCACCAAACGTAAAGAATTTCCTTAATTCTGTGTAATATAGAATACAAAAGAATTAAGGAAATTCCTTACGTTTGGTGAGCATTTTTTTACGATTTTGCGTTTGACAAAAACGAACGCAAACTCGAACATTTTATTAGTTTTCAAACCCAATTTCTTAAAATAATATTGTAATACCATTATGTTTAAAAAGATACCTAAAACGCTTGAGCTTGCGTTCATTTTTGTCAAACAGCGTTTGCGTTCATTTTTGTCAAACATCGCAAAATCGTAAAAAAACGCTCACCAAACGTAAAGAATTTCCTTAATTCTGTATAATACAGAATAAAATGAATAGCAACCTTACAGAATTAAGGAAATTCCTTACGTTAGGCGAGCCTTTTTTTAAAGATTTTGCAGTTTGACAAAAACGAACGCAAACTCGAACATTTTATTACGTTTTCGAACCCAATTTCTTAAAATAATATTGTAATACCATTGTTTAAAAATGAAAACTGACTTATCATAATTTATTAAATAAAACACTTTAATTGAGGATTCTTAGGGATGTGAAAATTAAAGTGGACCGAATTGCCCCGCCCCCCAAAATCGTGGGGCAATTCGGTCCACGTTACTTATCGGCTTCTAACATTAATCCTATATTATATATACAAATACAACATACTAATTTTACTCCTAAAGGATAGCATTAATGATAGCAAACGGTGATGATGTCTGACATCATCATTGTTTGCTGCATGATTTGTTTGTTTTCTGCAGGTACAAAACTGTATAGATTTATAGTATTATAAAGATTGTAGTTCGTAATAATAAATGATAAAGAATAATATAGATTGATAAATAATAAACAATATATAGAATATATAGAAAAAGATAGATTCAGATTTAAAGAAAGCAAATAATATAATAAGAAGAAAAGGAAAGTTAATAAGTACAGTAGGAAGACTAAGAAGCAAAGAAACATAAGAAGAGAGATAAGAAGATATAAGAGAGTGCAACAGAGAAAGAAGAAATCACCACTTATATATTGTTTCAAGGAAAGATCTGACTGACTGATATAAGACCGGACTGATATAATAATTTGACTTGATAGACTATATACTGTAAATACGAGACTATTAACAGACAAATAACTATTAAACATTAATTATATAATCATCTCTGCAGTCCTATAACTTCATCAGCCACTATTATATCTTGGATTATACACATATCTCTTATTTCATCTCCGATGATGACTCTTATCAAGCAAATAATAAGGTAAAGTAACATTAATACATTGATTAATATATTAATATTAGTAAATCATCATAAATTATTAGAAGTAGACAATAAGAAATAGATAGAGGTTGTGAGTGTGGCATACAAAGTACAAAATTGTATATTTGATTTTATCAAGTGCGCAACTCTGCTAGCATAATGGGTGGTGATGATGAAACTAAGAGGGAGGTAGAAACTAGAATAGTGGGTAAATGTCCAGCGTTTTCTGGGAAGGAAAGGGATTATGAGAAGTGGAGGAGAAAGGTGTGTGATTGGGTGGAATTAAATTCAAACATGAGACAAAGGGGATTAATGATCAGATTGCATTTGGAGGGTGAAGCGGAAGAACTAACAAAGAATATCAGTATAAGTGAGTTATCAAGTGAGGGTGGGGTGAAGTTAATATTAGCAGCATTAGATAATAGGTATAAGTTGGATAAAAGAGTGGAGAGGTTCAATAGTGTGCTGAATGTATTAAAAATTGATAGAAGGGAAGAAGAAAGCGTGAAAGAATATGTGATACGGTATGAAAAAGTAATGAGTGAAGCAATCTGTTTAGGGATGAGTGAGTGGGGAAAGGATGTAAAAGGAGCCCATTTGTTGTATTCAGCAAGATTGAAAAAGTGGGAAGAACAGATTATTATAGGGGGATGTGGTGACAGTGATTTGGAATATGAGAATATTAGAAAACAAATGCTAAGAAGGATTTTATCCATATTATAGATCGAATTATTACATCATGTCTATTCGATAACTTTATGTTAAGGTACAAAACTGTATAGATTTATAGTATTATAAAGATTGTAGTTAGTAATAATAAATGATAAAGAATAATATAGATTGATAAATAATAAACAATATATAGAATATATAGAATAAGATAGATTCAGAGTTAAAGAAAGCAAATAATATAACAAGAAGAAAAAGGAAAGTTAATAAGTATATAGTAAGAAGACTAAGAAGCAAAGAAACATAAGAAGAGAGATAAGAAGATATAAGAGAGTGCAACAGAGAAAGAAGAAATCAACACATAATTGCAGATAATAGAAGATAATTGATTAAGATAAAGACCTGACTGAGATAATAATTGACTTGATATGACTATACTGTAATACGAGACTAATTAACAGACTGAATAACCTATTAACATTAATTATATAATCATCGTCTGCAGTCTTATACCTTCATCAGCCACTATTCTATCTTGGATTATACACATATCTCTTATTTTATCTCCGATGAAGACTCTTATCAAGCAAATAATCAGGTAAAATAACATTAATACATTAATTAATAAATTAATATTAGTAAATTATCATAAATTATTAGAAGTAGACAGGATGATAAGAAATTGTTTACCAAACCAAAGAAAAAAAATATATATATTTTGATTTTAATATATATATATATATATATATATATATATATATATATATATATATATATATATATATATATATATATATATATATATATATATATATATATATATATATATATATATATATATATATATTTTACCTCAAAGTCCTGTGTTCACTATTTTTTTTTTACAATTAAGCCATGAATGTAATTATACAAGAAGTCCGATGAGATCATGATGGACCTCAAATTCATTGAAGAAAATATACTTACAAGAAAAAGTGCAAATGAGGGTTTGGCACTAATTAATTAACCACTAATATAATCCATATATATTTTGTTTTAAGTAATTTATATTATATTCATATTTGCTACTACTTATAGTCGAATCGAGCTATAACAGCCTTTGTCATCAAAAGCGTGACTAGGAACCTCTATTAACGAACTTATGATATGAGAATTATTTAATATTTTTCAAAGTATGAAATTAATTATGATGGAATAAAATGAAGAAAAGAGAGTGACTGCATCGTTTGCATTCTTTAAGAAGGATAAAAATTGAATAATCTATTCTAAAGGTTTGCTCAAAGTGATTTTTGAAACATCAGGATACAGCTCTCGGCATTTTTGTACTACCTGTAAAACATATTGTTTCTGCTCATCATCTTTAGTGAGGGAGGGTTAATAAGGCTAATTTCCTCCCTCAGTTCTGCACATGCTGACCTTTAGTGACTTCTAATCCCCAATCCTTCCATAAAATGTATATTTTCAGGCCACTACTAGGGGTTCTCTGAGAAAATCTGCGTTAATCTGGAAACGCTCAAAGAAATTCATGGTCCCCTTGGTAATTAAACAAGATAACCCTGCATTAACCAGTTCTTTCAACTGGTGTCTTCGAAATTTGGGGTTTACATATCTTGAATTTTCTGTCTCGGTCTCATTTTGGACTTTGTTCGCCATTTCCGATTTTTCTTCGTCTGAAATTGAGGGATCAAATTTTCAATTCTGCATTGAAATACCACAAATGGCTTAAGAATTTCACCAGAGAGCTCTCAGAGATATCTTTGTCAATCTCCTGATAGTCCAAGAAACTTCGCAAGAGGTCAAAGTCTTGCTTGGGAGCCAAGTGTGCTTTGTGGGCATTGAACCAAGCTTTTCAATACACTCTAACGAGAAAAATACTGACAGCTTCTAAGGCACGTTGTTCTTCATGACTCAGTTTGAATTGTCCGCGGAATAGAAATATCTTCAGACAATAGATGGCCTTGGCCATCCACCTGGCATGATTGATGGCACCTGGAGATTTAAATTCCACTTCCGTTCCATTCATTGCTCCTACAATAATCGTATTTAATATTAAAATTTAGAACCCTTTTGTAAACCGGAATTTAGCACCATCGGTTTGAAAATCCACGAGTTTATTAATGTCCAAAGTAGTGAATAGTGAAAAAATTTGATAAAATTATGAAGGTTGCCAGCTTAACCTCTCCTTGGATTGCCAGATCCAAGTTACCAAATTTACGATTTTAGTTTATACTTTATACTGTCGATGGCAATAAGAATTAACATTGATATGATTTTATGTTAATAAATGATAACTAAATTATTTTAAAGTTTCTTAAATTTAAAAATAAATAAATTTTTTATCTTTGAAAAGATTTATTATTAACTGTTAATATATTTTTGTTTTATAAATTTTTATAATAATCAGTTTTTAAATAAATTTTAGTAAAATTTTATGAATTTTACTTAAAAACATATATTTTACTACCTTAAGCATAAATCAGAAAACAGTAGGTCAGCCCTAGCCCCTCTACCCAAGCATGCCACGTTTGTTCTAATGAATTACTGGCTGTTACATCATTTTAGCGAAGTAATAAGTTATAAAAATAAAAAATAGTTCTTCTCTGCTAACATAAATGTATTGTTATTATAATCATTCATAGTTTTTATTTAAAAATACATTATTCACTTACATTTTAATATTATTCGCTCCGATGTTCAACTAATATGTTTTCAAAGTTTTTTATGATTTGGATTTTTTTTTATATATATGTATTGACAATCCCAAAGATAGGAAACCACAACCCGCACTCGTTACAGATAAGAAACTGACCTCTCTCTGTAAAACAATGGATTGAAATCCTTAATTTAGCCTAATAATCCTTTTTCTACCGGGGATTTAGTCGCCTAATACCGGTCAAATTGTGATTCAAACTGACTTTTTCTGTAAAATGTGGTGCAATACTACGTTAGGCCTAAAGCCTAAATTTTGGATAAACCTTTTTTGTATGAACTAGGCGATTTAGCTATACCAGTCAAGAGGTTAATTCAGTAGACAAAATGAGAACATGCTGGATGGTAAGATCTTTGATAGGTAGAAGGAATGTTTTCCTTTCTTGTGAGTGAACGGAGTAATCCTATCTCTATCTGACTCGTATGATGATGGTTATTTAATTGGTCATAGCGCTTTTGGTTTTAAAAGGTATGAAAAAAGATGTTTTTTTTCATATCTGAGCCCTATCTGATTGTGAAATTATGTTTGAGCAGGGTGTTTTAGACCAACTCATTCTTAAAATATACTCGTTTTGGCTGCTTAAGCGGTGCACAAGTTTTGGTTTGTAATAAAACGTCTTCATATTTTCACTAGTTGTATTCATGGATCACTTAACATGTATAACCTCAATCCAGACATTATCCGTGGGAATAAGATCAGAAGTAGGGTTTCTTCTTATTACAGAAAATAAGTTTAAACAAGTGTGCTACCCCATCACCCTGTTATAATACCAAGCCGTTTTTTCAGAGTAAATGAATTACTTGTATATGTATAAACCCTGAAGAGTGCTTAAGAATATTTAAAACGAAGTTCGCTTTAAATTGGACTCGAACGTATTTATTATCTGTGCGAAGAACGGCGATAAGCCAAATTATCTAGGCTTTTATAACATCAACATCATAGTTTGGAAGTTAGATTATGGAGAGAAATAATGAAACATCAGTATTTTGAACCCTACTTATTTGGATTCTACATTCTCAGGCCTAGGCAGATGAATATATGTTAGAGGTAGTAAGGCGCATGTTACTAAGGCTGAAGAAGCATTGTGTTATTTAATTCGTAACGTAAGTTCTAATGTTATACCAGAGAATACTAGCATTTTGAACCATGATCGATGATCTATACGCGCTCATAGATCGCTCATAAGTTCTATAGACGTACGAATTCTTTATCTACTAGAAACAATCAATCATTTTTAATCATGTATCGATTGATAAGTTGTGTCTCATAATACCTTCAGTTAACACATACGTAAAAAGTTCCCGCTCGCATATCATAGTATATTTACATTCTGGGTCCTGATAAATAATTTCTTGCATTAGTTTTTCCTAAGTAGATAAATGATTCTATGTACTCTATAGATGTATTGAAGCGATGATGCATGCGCGTAGGATCATCGATAGGGTTTTTCTTTAAACTGCTAGTTTCTTGTATAACATTGTAATGATACGGTTATCGTAATTAGATACACATATGTTTCTCTTATTAACATGCGCTTACGTATCTAAAATTTATCCTGCGCTAGGCCTGTAAATGTGAATCAAATGATGTAGGTTTCAAATAACTGGATGGTTTCATTATTTTCCTCCATAATCTAGACTTCAAATGATTATGTTTTGATGTTATAAAATGTAGAGTAATTTGCTTATCGCTGTTTTTCGCATGGTAATAACTGTTTAGGTCAATTTTAAGAGCTGAACTTGGTTTAAAGTTTTCTTGTAAGCATCTTTCCAGTGGATTACATATAAAGTAATTCTTGGACATGAACTAGCCTGTATTATAAGGGTGATTGGTAGCCACTTGAAAATTTCAATCCTCGGGTTTTCTTTTATATAAGATTAACACTACTTCCTGGGATCTTGATTTCCCACTGATAATGTCTTGGATTGAGGTAATAATCATGTTAGAGTGAATCCTGATATACATTAGTGAAAATAAGCACTTTTATTATACACAAACCAGAGAACTTGTGACCTGCTTAAGAGCAAAAGAGTAGAATTTTAAAATGATTGTGAATTGTGTACTCAACCTGGAACTAAATATTTTTCATCCATCGGAGGATAGGTCAGGATATGAAAAAACATGTTTTTTTCATACCTTCAACCAAATAAGCGATAAATAATTCTGACATCAATACGAGGTCATATAGACGATGAGGATTACTCGTCCTACAAGAAAGGTAAACATTTTCCTTCTTAATGGAATAAAGATCTTGACCGATCCAGCATGTCTAGATTTCTTTGTCTATACATGGAATTAACTTTTGACCTGTATTAGGCTTAAATTCGCTGTGGTACAGAAAGGTTTTCCTAAAATTTAGGCCCCTAATTTAGGCCTAACTGTAGTTATTGGACCACATTTTCAGAAAAAAGGTCATCTTGAAATATATTTTGCTGGTATAGGCTAATCGCCCGGGTAAAAAGGATTATTTAGGGCTAAAGGTAGGTATTTCAATCCATTTTACAGAGAGAGGTCAGTTTGAAATATCTGTAAGGAGTGGGGTTGTTGTGTTTTCTCGTGTTGGATTGTAAATGTACATAGATAATAAAGAAATCCAAATTATTTAAAAAACTTTGCAGGAAATGATTTTTTAGTTTTACATGAGCGAATAATCTATAATGTAAGTGGAATATTGTTATTTTTAAATAAAGAACTTAGAATGTCTCTTAATAAAATACCATGTTATGTTAGAGAGAAGAACTTATGTTGTTATTTTTATATTATTCTATCGCTAAGATGATGTCAACGCGTATACGTCATTAGAACAAACGTGGCATAAGCTTTGGTGTGAGGGGGGGGCTAGGGCTGGACTCTTAACTGATTTTCTGTATTTATTGCTTTAATCGTAATATATGTTTTTAATAAAATTTCATAATCATTTTACTATAAAGTTATTTTTAAAACTTGTAAAATTTGAAAACAAAAAGTTTAACAGTTAATAATAAATTCTAAGTTCAAAGATAATGATTGGTTATTAATTTTGAATTTTAATAAATTGAATAATTTTTAGTTATATTTGAATGAGTAATATAAATGTAAGTGTTTTGGATTAACATAAAATGTTTTAATAATTATACGTTTTGTGTAAGTGATGTGCGTGTGTGGGTTGTGTAAGTGGATGTGCGTGTGTGTGTGGTGTGTAAGTGAGTGTGCGTGTGTGTGTGTGTGTGTAAGTATCTGTGTGTGACTGTAAGTAATCATGTTGTGTAAGTAATTTGTGTTAAGTAATCTTATGTGTGTATAAGTAATCTGTTGTGTGAGTGTAATAATCTGTGTGTGTAAGTAAATCTGTGTGTGTGTGTGTGTGGTGTGTAAGTAAATCTGTGTGTGATGTAATAAAATCGGATGTAAATATAAATATGTGTATAAGTGTAAATGTAAGCTGGCTAGTGAAATGTGTGTTAAGTGGTCATAGTGACTGTGTGTAATAAGTGTAAGTGTGTGTGTGTATGTTGTGTGTGTTCTAAATATAATAAATTGAGTTTGAAGTAGAATAAAATAGAATATATAAAGTTAATAAAATAAAGCAAGTAAGTAAATAATAAAAATAAATAAATGAATACATACTATTACAATAAAAAGTATTAAAAATAACTAATTTCATCTGTAAATTACAAACTAAAAAAAAGAATAAAAGTAAAAAAAGTTTAAAACATCTATAGTAGTAAGTAAATTATTGGGCTATGAATAAAAGGGTTCAGAGCAGAAATTGCTCTTCTTCGAACAAAATAAATAATATGAAGCGACGTGAAAATAAATAAGAATAAAGAAAAAAGTATAAACAAAATAAAATAATAATGAAGTAAAATAATAATATGAGTTCAGCAGTACAGCGAAAGTTAAAGCAGTAAGCGATAGTTGAAAGCAGTAAGACAGAAGCTATAGCAGTAAAGCCAGATGTTAAGCAGTAACAGAGAGTTTAAGCGTAAAGCATAGTTAGAGCCAGTAAGCAGTAAACAAAGCATACCCTAATGCCCTAGGTGTTAGTATCACAGTCTATTGATTTACTGATTTTACTGCTTTAAGGTGTGTATGGTAATAAATATACTGAGTTAAAGCAGTAAAACATGTGAGTTAAAAAGTAAAGCAGAAAGTTAAACCAGTAAAGCAGAAGATTTAAATTAGGATAGCTTAAAAGTTAAGCAGTAAGCCTTACTTAAAGGTGTAAAGCCGAAAGTTAAAGCATAAAGAGAAGTTGTGCAAGGAAAAGACGTTATCGAAGCTAAAAAACAGTAAAAAAAGATACTAATCCCCCTAGGTTGTTAGGTAACACGCTCTATTGATTTACTGATTTCTGCTTTAAGGTATGTATGTTATGTTTTAGTAAATTTCGTACAATTGTAGTAAATAAAATGATTATATATAGACACTCTGAATTTTTTCTTCTTACATAAATTTTCATATCATAATTAAAAGTAATTAAGTAAAAAGTATTAAGTAAAATAATGTTATAAATATATGATTTAAATAATAGTTCTGTAATGAGTTACAGTTTTATGTTAGCGAAAATGTTAATAAAAATGTTAGTATGAAATAAAATGAATGATCATAGTATATTTGAAAAGAAATTCTTTGATAGTTTTTACATTTGATTATATATTTTCAAGTTTGATTCATGACTTGGAACCTAGGTTGTATTATACGGCGGAAAATATTGCGCCTGGCGGGCGAGCGGCCGGGGGGTACGGCGAAATATTGCGCCTGCGGGCCCGCACGCGGCGCGGCGGGGCGGGGGGTTCTGACTGGGGTCGTGGTGAATTGGCTGTCGTTTGCGCGACGAGGCTCACGCTGAGCCCTGTTGGGTAGATTATGATCTAGAGGTAGAAAAGATGAGTCATCAAGATGATGCATCAATATAGGTGTATGAAAGATGATTCATAAGATGAGGTCATCAAGGAGAAGGCCAAAATGAGGCATCATGCTGAGGCTTAATGCTGAGGCATCAAAGTTGAGGATAAAGTTGAGATTAATGTGAGGCCATATTAATGTGTAGGATCAAGGTTGAGGCATCAAATTGAGGCATCCAAAATATCGAGTGTGGTGGTGTAAGTGTAAGTGTTATGGTTTAATGTACAAGTGTATAATGGTTTTATGTAAGTGTATATGGTTTAATGTAAAGTGTCTATGGAGAGTGTAGTGTTATAAGTGTCATAGTGTGTGATAAGTGTCATAGTGAAATGTGTGTATAATCGTTTAGAAAATATAATCTAGTAGGATTTATCCTAGAGTTTGTAATAGCGCCATTCGATTCCTATACTTATTACATAGGGTAAGACACATATTAGGGCTATTCGGGCTCAGGGGAGGCTAGAACGGCTTGAAAAAAGTGCACTCAGTTGGCACTGCATGTGGCATACTTGGCATGTGGCCTCCCACTTGGCACTCCCATAGGCCTCACTTGGCACTATTGCCTCATTGAACTCACTTGGCTCACCTGGACTCACAGGCCTCCCCATAGAATACTCATAGAACTAATATGAAATCATCGATTAATTTCGGTGGATTTGGGAGCCCATTAAAGAGCATCAAGTTAAGCGTGGTCAAATTGACATGGTATATGGAGGGTCAAGGTTATAGACATCAAAGTGTAGGGGTAAGTGTAAGGCTATAGTGAAGGATTTGGGTGTAGTCTGTGTAGGTGTAGGTGTAGGTTGGGTGGAGTCTAGGTGTGGTGTAGGTGTAGGCTAGGTGAAGGCTGGTGGGGCTAGTGTAGGTGTGGCTAGGTAAAGCGGGTGGAATCTAGGTGTACGGTGTAGGCTAGGTGCAAGGTGGGTGGATGCTAGGTGAGGTGTAGGCTAGTGAGGTAGGTGTAGTTGGGTGTAGCTATGTGAAGGCTGGGGAGTGTGCTTGTGGAGCTGGGTGTAGGCTATATGGAGGCTAGTTGTAGCTGGTTGTGTGTGTGTGTGTGTGTGTGTGTGTGTGTGTGTGTGTTGTCGTGTATTGGGCGCGCGCCCGCGTGTGTAGATGTTCCGAAATATCAAAATAGGGCTAGCCTAAGGGTGGGAAAAATTAAGTGGGCCCAAAATTGACCCATGGAAGACAAAGGGTAAAAAAAATTCCGTGGGCCAAAATTTGCCCTGGAGACCCAAAGGGTACAAAAATTAACGTGGTCAAAAATTTGACCCCACGGAAGATCAAGGTGCCAAAATTAAGTGGGCAAAAATATGACCCATGGCGAAAAAATTAGGTGGGGGCGTAAAATAGGGGGCAATACGTACACGGTTGCTACGCAACCGTTTAGAGCAACCCTTCTTCGAGGGTTGCCAAAATCAGGGTTCTGAAAAATTTGGTTGCAAAAATACGTGGCCAAAATGACGCCATGGAAGACAATAGGTTGGTCGAAAAGTGTCAAAAGTAAGGCAAAAAAGTTAAGGTAAAAAAATTCAGGTTGCACAAAAAAAGGTAAGGTCAAAGGTGCGGTCAGAAAAAAGGTAAAGGTCGCGGTCACTTTCGTTGTCCGGATTATTCCTACTATTATATATATATAAGTATATATATATATATATATATATATATATATTATATATATATAATATATATACTATATTATAATATATATATATATTATTATTATATATATATATATATATTATATATATATCTATATCATATAATATTATATATATATTATTTAATATATATATTATATATCAATTATAAAAATTCTAATTTGAATAAAAAGGATTGTTTTTTATTTGTAACACGATCTATCCGTCAATGCCTTAAGATACCTTTTTTTGGGCAATGGGCATAAAAAAAAAAACCCCATCAAACGCTTATTAGGTATAATTCAAATTACAAATTTATTTATTTATAGCGGATCACCTCATGCGGTCATAAGGGTTAATAGTCATATTAGGCTAGAGGGATATTGGTATATTAGGGTTGGATTAAAAAAAAGTGTTCATTTTTTTAAAAAAGACACTTTTTTTAAAAAAAACCAGGCAATTATATATATATATTATATTATATATAATATATAATATATATTTTATAATATAGTATATATAGTAATATATTATTATATATATATATATATTACTATATATACATATTATAATATATATTATATATATATATATTTATATATAATATATTATATGTTAATATATATATATATATATATTAATATATATATTATACAATATTATTATTATATGATATATATATATATATTAGTAGTATATATATATATAATTATACTATTATATATCATATATATATATATATATATATTATAGTACTATGATATATATATAATATATATATATACTACTATTATATATATATATATATATATATATATATATATAAATTATACTGATATATATAATATATTAGTATATATAGTATATAATATATATATATATATATAATATATTATATTTTATATTTATAATATATATATATTATATATATATATTATATATTTTCTTATCTACTTTTCTCCCAATGATGGTGGTAAGTTGCTTACAATCATAGAAAATAAGCCGTAGAGATATGAACAAAAGTCAAAAGAAACTCAGCCTTACCGCCCCTATCATTAATTAGTAAGAAATCGTCTCAGAAAATCCCTTGTTCACTGGCTTGCGACGTCCCTGACTATGGTAATAGTCAGTGTCGGCGGTTCATATCCTTGACCAGATGGGCAACCATAGCCCCTCACAAACCCGCCATTTCTCTTGTCTTATTAATGCACTTTATTCCTCGCCTCTGACAACTCCACATTTCTGTCTCAGACATTCGTTTGCTGATCATCATTTTCTTGATCTCCCAGCCGGTCGGTTTTCAACACCTCGCATATCCTCCGCTTAAACGATATATTCTCATTTTCCACATGAAAACATTCTCTCAAGATACCCTATTTATTCTCTGCGTTTACCTTTTTACACCCAACATCACAACTCTCTAATATGTTTCTTCTTTTATCATTCTTATCACACCTACTGCCTAGATTGTCATTCTGACACATTGCTTTATAGATTATAACTTTTATTCCCGACATATCTACTACTCTACATAACAAGGTAACAATACGTCATGTAAGACAGCGCATTAAAGACTTAGTCTTTACATTCCAACGATTTATTGCAACAGCCACCTTCCTGCCATTTCACAACTTTCCTACTACTAACACTCTGCATATCCGTTCCTTTCATCCAACTATACCTTCTATAATTTTAAACTCCCCCAGACTTGTTCCAGATGCTCAATCTAACTAATTCCACTGAGGATGTCATCAATACACCAAACTTATTTTTATCACGTTTACTTTAAACCCTCCTTTTACATACCTGCCAATTCTTAATCCTCTAACTATCAGATTCGCAACCAAAACAAATATGCAGCATATAATAGGTGGTGCACCCTTCACATCAATCCATCATTCTAAACCATTTCCTGTCATGTCCCCACTCAATTCTTTCATAACCCCATCCTATACAAATTGAATACAGGGACATCAAACAACCCTGCTACTCGCTATTGAATACTAACATCTTTGACCACGATTTATTCTTAACCGTCTTTTATTGTCATACCTACTTGATTCATTCAGAGCCTATCCGACACATATTATAAACTGCATAGCTTTCCTTTAACCTATATACGCTGTTGCAGAATCTAACTAAAAACAATTATTCTTCCTCTCCATCATTTTCTCTATCATTTGCCTTCCAATGTAATGATTTGAATCTACTCACTGTCTAAAGCACTTGTTCTTTCACTAATCAGTCCTAGTCACTCGGCGCACCTGCTTTCGACTCAAACAACATATTTTCCTACAACATAATAAACTAATACCTATAATTTTCTACAGTTCCCCTAATCTCCTTACCCTTATATAGGGTCTATTACTGCTCTTCTCCAATCCTCGAACTATACCCTCCATAAAGGCTTTATTACCTAACTTCCAAATCCAATCAACATCTAGCTTCCGTTCCTGATATTTCCAGTAATTTCATCTATCCTGCAGATTTAACCATTCCTGTTACCTTTATATTACCCTCTTCCTCTTTTTGCCTAATAACTGATCAATAACTAATTCTTTTTCACCATCAAACCATAACAGTATTATCACTTTTCATTACTTGCAATATTATACGATTTTCAAGTGTTCTTTCACAATCCCCTCCATCATATTCATCAGTTAAAAACAACATCCCCCCATATTCTTTCTGAGCAGGTTTCCTTATCAATTCTTACCTTTAGCGCTTCCCTTCCAACGAGTTCTATTCCTTATGTCCCATTCTCATCCTTCCAAACTGTTCATTACTCTTTCTTTTCTCTTACGTATGCATCTTTTAGCATTCCTTTTTTCCCTCCTGTATATATTAAAGGCATCTTTCTTTGACTGTATATTTGCTTTTTAGTAAATTCAACACGCTTCTTTTTTATTTTAAACACGATTAGATACTCTTCATTCACAATCACTGTCTTATATTCTTACTTCTACTTTAGACATCCATATACTTTTTTCAATGCTACAATTGTTTTTCAGATTTGTTCAGTTTAACTTGTTTTAATTCAACCTGATTTTTACTTGCGAGCGTTCCATGCCGGATTTAGATTTGAGGGGCTAAGCTATGAAGGTAATAGGCCCTTTTATATATATATATATATATTATATATATATATCATATATATTATATAATTTATATATATTATAAATATTAATATATATATTATTATGTATGTATGTATGTAATGTAACTATTATGTATATATTATTATATATATATTATATATATATATTATATATATATATATATATTACTTATATTATATATATATGATATAAGTATATATTTATATATTACTATATTATATATATATATATTATATATATATATATATTATATATATATATGATATTATTATATTGTGGTGGAGTAGGTAAGTCCAAATACCCGTGCAATTTAAAATTGTAAACGTAATTGTGACGCGCCTCTATTTTCTACCATGGCAAATTGAATGAATACCTAACTATGCTTCTAGCATTTTCATTCTAGCGCATTTTTCTTTACGATAGCTATTCATGATAAGGTTACCGATTCGTCCGATTTAGCCGGGACAGAAGTCTTTTTTTGAAACTTGTCCCGATTTAGAAGAGAGTCCCGATTTCGTCCATAAAATGTTCAATCAATTTTAACACTGCTTTCTGTTTTCTTTTATTTTTTAATATATATATATATGTATAATATAATAGTATAATATTTATCTATTATATTATATTATATATATATATATATATTTTATATAGTATATATTATAGTATTTCTTTATATATACTATATATTATATATATATAGTATATCTATTTATATATTTATATATTTATATATATAATAATATAATTATATATATTATATATATTATATATATATATATATATTATTAATAGTATATAATATATATATATCTATATATATTATATATATATATATAAAATTTTATATATATATACTTTATATATGTTAACTATACATTTTTCAGGGATGAAGGTTTTTGTAATGATTATACATTTTTTAAATTATCGCTCGTGCGATAATAACTATGATATATATATTATAATTATATATAATTATATTATATAATATATATATATTTATTATTATTATATATATATATTATATATATATATATTATATATAGATATATATGATGTGTAGATGTAGGTGTCCCGATTTTTCGTTCAGAAAATATGGTAACTTATGATATGACGCTCTACTTATTTTCGTTAACCAGAGTAAATTAGGCTTACAAAAGCAAGTTAATTGACATTTTTAGTGGTACGTGCATTGTGAGAAATGTGATGTATTTTTGAATATTTCGTAATATATAGATATGTTAGGCTCTATGAGGCATGATGAAGTGAATACTTGACATACTTTATATAATTATTCTTACCATATATTTAGCTAGTTATTTTCACGGTAGCTAGTCTTGGAATACAGGGATAAACCACCTATTTTATATGGGCTTTCCTAGTTACGACGACGCCCCATTTCCTTTTGTATATAAACTTTCTAATTTTAGTAGGCATTAAGGCCTTATATTTTTGTTAATATTTTATTTTATTTATTTATTTTATTATATATTATTTATATATATATATACTGTAAATTAGCTAATTATATTATTATTTATTTATTATTTACGACTAAACTGGGGTTTCAGGCTCAGCTTTGCTTTCATCTAATAGTCTGTAAAGCCTCAAATATACTATTGCAATCTTGCTCCATCGTTTAGAACCTCTGATTGTTAACTTCTGGCAAGACGTTTCTGACAGCAACCACCATCAGAATTCATATATATTATATATACTATATATTATATCATATATATTATATAATATATCTATATTATATATATATATTATATATTATATATTTTATATAATAATATATAATTATATATATATATATATTATATATATTATATATATATATAATATATATATTATGTATAATATATATATACGGGAGAGTTTGAACCCTTCTAAGAATTCGCAGAACCATGATCTACATTAAATATCCTTTTTTCTGCCTTTGACAGCCAAAGTCCACCAGATGATTATAAATGATAAATGTGTACGATCCACTTTCTATGCACATGAGGCTCAGGTAACATATTTAGTTTGAACATTGTAGTTCTAATTATTTTCTCCTCGCCATTTGAGAAAGGATCTTTTCTCTGGTAATTTGTAATATCATGAACAAGGACATTCTCGGATTGATTCTACTTAGGGTCTGATATGTTCATGATCATTAATATTATGTGTACAGACTGAGTTAGATTATCATGTTCATTGTTTTGACATGTTTAACATAATTATGAAAGTGCTGAGTTCTCCAGGAAGTCATGTCCACATCTTCAGGATATGTTTGATTTAATGTATTATCTCCTTCTCGAATCTTTATAGTTAGATAATTTTTGTAAAAAGTAAAAACTTTTTGCAGCATCATTGCATACTGAAGCTCTTGTGCTCAAATTTGTTCTAATGGCATCCCACACAGGTTATAATGTTTTGATTCGTGAAACGTCTCTTGGGAGAATTTCTAGCATCTTTTCGCATATAGAGCTCCTTTTAGATCTGTTTTTCTTATAATCAACATCAGGCAATTTGTCTTTGCTTGTTTTCCCAAATAATAAATAGATTTCTGGAACCTTTAACAAATTTCGAAAGGAAGCATATAATTTACCACATACATCTAGCTAATTTTTGGGTCTTGGAGTGACTGACTACATTGTGAAATTCACCTCCAGAATAACCAAAATGTAACATTATCATAAAATTCTAGTTCCTGCCATTTTAATTCAAATGTTTTTGGCTTCAGTTCTTGTTTCACCCTTCCTTTCTCTCTCTTCTCCTCTTCTCTCTCTCTTCTATTTATATTATATATAGTATATATATATTATATTATATATATAGTATTATATTATTATATATATTATATATATATATATTATATTATATATATATATATATATATTATATATATATATTTATTTTACATTCCACTTTCTTCCTTTTCATTATGCCGTTCCTTTACGTGACACATCTTGTTTGCTTTGGTCGAATTCGCCAACTTCAATCCAAACAGCATTTCGATCTTCTCTATTTAAACGTTCATCACTTTTTGTTTCAACAATATTGTAAAGACCCTTATAACATAGGAGCACTGCTGATATTGGTGAGTGTTGGTGATATTAAACTTAGTGTAAGGTTT
>JABUQX010007627.1:5000-37500 GCA_015478945.1 Trachelipus rathkii | reverse complement strand
TTATTATATTATTATTTTTATTATTATTAATTAATAATTATTATTATTATTATTATTATTATTATTATTATTATTATTATTATTATTATTATTATTATTATTATTATTATTATTATTATTATTATTATTATTATTATTATTTTAACATTTCTTTGATTTTTATTTATATTCTTTGTTTTGAATTCTATTATTTAGCAATCGTCTAAATGATTTCAATAGGATTAACACACGTTTTTATCAAAAACTGGAGGAATTTTGTATTTAAAATTAATCGATTTTGAAATTATAATCTTTAATTTTAGGATTTTATAAAATTTTAATTGAAAATTTGTCCATATACAAAATTTAGAATTATAAATTAACAAATTCCTTACCTTTTAAAGCAGAATAACCAAAAAATTAATTAAATTTGCTTACTTCCTCCAATTATCAACTATTACTATTTTTTTTAATAATTTTTTTATAAATAAAATTAAATAATAAATTGCAATTTGTTTTATTTAAAGTGATCCTTATATTGGAATATAAACTAATTTTTTCATGATGATCCTTTGTTAGTCTTGAAAAAAAAAATTCTATTGAATTAAGGTTTTAAAACAAGTTCAGATGTTAAAAAATGTGTATATCATCCCTCACAAAAAAAATCTTCATGACTATGTAGAGGTATGTGCACATAGATTTTTTAACAGCTAATAAAAAGAACTTATCATGATGCACTTAATAATCATTCAAATTTGGTTGAAAAATCGACTGGGGATTGTTCTTGGTTGGAGTGGAGTGCTGTTCTTGGTGTTGATGGTACACCAATTGAAGGTTATTTAAGTCTATTGTAGTTGTTTTAGTTCAAAAAATTAGGCAAACATAAGGATATGTGGAAGTGAGATGATTCAGCCAAAATACAATTAATTAGTTGGGGAGAGTTCCGAAACCAAATAATGGAACATGCCAGCGGATGTTCTTCTCATAATCTTATTGAAAGAATGCTGGGTGGTCTCTTTGCATATGTGACGATGATAAAACCTATGAAGGAAAGAAGGAATACTTTCGACTTGGTATGCGTATGGCCAGGATGACAAACTGCTGATGGGTTTTGTCAGTGAAAGGAAGACCACTTACCAATATCGCGATTTTCCTTAGTTTTTCTATCCCTGGTTGCTCATCCTAAACAACTAGAAACCTTGGAAAAGTAAAGGAGGGTAATCAATTGATTAGAGATGAACATATTGAATATCTGCCAGAAAAAAATAACCTGGAGCTACTGATGCCGTTAGAAGAGGAGGCCAGTCGGGCCTATATTTCCTGCTTCATAGCCAGGTACTCAATGTGAGAGGTCCAGTATCATAATATATTTTTTTTTGGAGTAAAATTGTTGCTGAAACTGTTGAACAACATCTTAAATGAGTTTAACCCGTCAATAAGAAAGCAATAAGAGTGGTGAAAATTACTTTAGCAAGTAATAGTAGTAAGGAACAGAAAAGGTTTTTAGCTTTTATAAATCTAAAATTAAAATAGGGCAGGCAATTGGATCAATAAAAGTTGATGAAAATTATGTAAATTCAGGTAAGAAACTGGTTAACTTTTCCAATGCTAGTTTTAGTATTTATGTTATAAATAGAAATTAAGGTAAATTAAATTAAATTCTTACTGGACCACATTGACCCAAGAAAAGCTTCAGGTCCTGATGGTATTTATGATAGAATTCTAAAGGAGAGCAGTGGTAGCACTGCAAAAGTCATTGCATTTGATTTTTAAAAGATCAAAACCACTTGGTGAGGTACCAGAGGATTGAAAAAACAGCAAACGCTGTGCCTTCTTATATGAAAGGTAGCAAGGAAGATTTGGGAAATTATATGGACAGTTAGCTTAGCATGTATGGTTGCAAATTTTTTAAAAGTAAACTGAAGGTTCATTTTGAAAAACATTTGGATGATAATAATAAGATACTGCATGATTTCCAACAAGATTTTTTCTGGCACTTTGATCGGGCTGATTGGGGGGCTTTGCGTCGCCTCTACGCTAAATATAACTGGAATGACTGCTTTGACTCTGATGACGCTTCGGCTCCTGCCACTAAGGTGGGAGCTGTAATCGTTGATGGAATGAGCAGGTTCATCCTTTTTCGACAAATATTTTTGCTCCTCATAATCCATGGATTTCAATCGTGCTTGTTATCTGGCCATTCAGG
This sequence comes from Trachelipus rathkii, assembly GCA_015478945.1. NCBI lineage: Eukaryota > Metazoa > Arthropoda > Malacostraca > Isopoda > Trachelipodidae > Trachelipus > Trachelipus rathkii. Next base: position 35,315 of record JABUQX010007627.1, on the reverse strand, counting down.
CTAGAGACAGTCGTATCGGGGTGGAAAAATTCTCGTTCTCCTATCACTCTCGGCTAATTTTTCATTCAGCTAGTATCGATCAGTATACTCTTCACGGAGCAAAGCGGCTTTCATCACACGTAAAGTGCGCTAACCTTCTTGGTTCTCCTACTGATAAATCTTTCTGGCCTCTTGCCAAAAACATCTCTAACAACTTCTGTATATCTGCCTTTCCTCCTCTTATTCGATCCGATAGTTCTGTTGCTAACTCTCCAAATGAAAAAGCCAATCTCTTCGGCCTCCTATTTTCCCTAACTCAAACCCTGACGATCATTCCTCTTCCTCCTCATTCTCCTCTCAGGTGTCCTATGTCTTCTGTGATACATTTAATCAGGTGCATGCGTCTCCTGAGATCTAAGAATGTTAGGAAGGCGGTGGCCCGGATGGCATCAGTCCCAGAGTTTGAGGGAGTGTGCTTACGTGCTGACCCCACCCCTCGTTCAACTATATTCTATATGTCTCAATACTAGCACTTTCAATCAGTGTTGGAAGCACGCACATGTCCAACCTATTCCGAAAAAAGGAACCCGCTCTGATCCTTCTAACTATCGCCCTATAGCTCTCACTTGTATTTTATCTAAGATCTTTGAAACTCTCCTCAACTCTCACTTCTTAGACCATCTGGAGTCTCATTCTCTTCTTTCCGATCGCCAGTATGGCTTTCTGCGTTCAAGGTCAACTGGCGATATACTCTCCTATTTAACCGACTTATGGTTTTCCGCTCTTAGGAACTACGGGAAGACTTGCGTAGTGGCACTTGACATATCCAAAGCATTTGACCGGGTATGGCACGCGTCACTGCTCTCCAAGCTCCCTTCCTTTGGGTTTCCTCCTTCTCTTTGTTTGCTTATGTCTAGCTTTCTTTCAAGTCACTCAATATCGGCTGTGGTGGTTAATGAAGCAACTTTTTCTTTTTCTGTTAATAATGGTATTCCTCAGGGTTCGGACTTATCTCCTAATTTATTCCTACTTTTCATTAATGATCTTCTCACCACCACTTCTAACTCTATCCACTCATATGCCGATGACTCGACACATCATTCTTCAACTCATTTCAATTCTGGTCTCTCTTTTACTTCTATAATTGCCTCTCGTCTTAATCTTTCTGATTCTATTACATTTGATCAGGTGCATGGGCTCTTGAGATCTAAGAAGGTTTGGAAGGCGGGTGGCCCGGATGGCATCAGTCCCAGAGTTTTGAGGGATTGTGCTTACGTGCTGACCCCGCCCCTCGTTTAACTATATTCTCTATGTCTTAATACTAGCACTTTCCATCAGTGTTGGAAGCACGCACATGTCCAACCTATTCCGAAAAAAAGGAAGCCGCTCTGATCCTTCTAACTATCGCCCTATAGCTCTCACTTGTATTTTATCTAAGATCTTTGAAACCCTTCTCAACTCTCACTTCTTAGACCATCTGGAGTCTCATTCTGTTCTTTCCGATCGCCAGTATGACTTTCTGCGTTCAAGGTCAACTGGCGATATACTCTCCTATTTAACCGACTTATGGTTTTCCGCTCTTAGGAACTACGGGAAGACTTGCGTAGTGGCACTTGACATATCCAAAGCATTTGACCGGGTATGGCACGCGTCACTGCTCTCCAAGCTCCCCTCCTTTGGGTTTCCTCCTTCTCTTTGTTTGCTTATGTCTAGCTTTCTTTCAAGTCGCTCAATATCGGTTGTGGTGGTTAATAGAGCAACTTCTTTTTCCGTCAATAATGGTGTTCCTCAGGGTTCGATCTTATCTCCTACTTTATTCCTACTTTTCATTAATGATCTTCTCACCTGCACTTCTAACTCTATCCACTCATATGCCGATGACTCGACCCTCATTCTTCAACTCATTTCAATTCTGCTCCCTCATTTACTTCTATGTAATTGCCTCTCGTCTTAATCCTTTCAATTCTATTCTCGCTGATCTGGATAGAATTTCAGGGTGGGGTCGTCTCAACCTTGTGAAACTCAATTCTTTAAAAACACAACTTCTACAAATCTCCCTCTCTAAAACACCTTCTAATTTTCCTATCTCTTTCGACGGTTCTCTCGTCTCTCCTGTTGACAATATAAACATTCTTCTCCTTATCATAAACAAAAAAAATGTCTTGGAAACCTCACATCACAACGGTTGCTAGGGTGGCCTCAAAGAAACTGGGATTTACTGTTTAGACGCGAGAACTTTTTTCCCTTCTTCAGCTACTCCAGCAATACATGGGTCTCATCCGCCTTGTATGAAGTACTGTTTCTTTCATATATGGGGAGGGCTTCTGGTTTCACCCAGCTTTTGGACAGGATCGTGTCAAAAGAAAAGGCTTATAAACTGTTCTATACTTTCCAGTTCTCACTTGACAATCTATCTTTGCGGGCGGGATGTTGGTGCTTTATCTCTTTTCTATTGGTACCGAAGCGGCAGGTGTTCAAGGGAACTAACCACTCGCGTACCACCACCTTTACGAAGCCCTCGTAGCACAAGGGGTGCTGTGTCTGCACATGAGTTTTGGTAGATATTGGTAACTCCAGGCTAGTTCGCAGCGGTGCTTCCTTCTTTCCTGAACTCTCTGTTCTGTGGAACTCTCTTCCATCTTCTGTGTTTCCTGCTGAATTTAATTTCCCTCACTTTAAAGCCAGCATCTGTGCTCATCTGCGTAATTTGAGCTAGCGTATGAAATTTTGGCGTGCAACACCCTCTCCCTGAATAGGGCTCAGCCTGTGAGTGGTGGTGACAACTGTAAAAAAAAATGATAGACAACCTTTTTAGAATTTATAGAATACATTACTAACTGCATTAACCAAGGACACCCAGTTATGACTATACCTTTTGACTTCAGCAAAGCCTTTCATAAGGTGCCCCACATAAGACTGATGCAAAAGTTATCACAATGTGGTATAGGTTAAACTGTGCATTAATATATGCATTAATTTGAAAAAAAATATCAGTTTTTGGAAACAAAGAATAGAGCTAATAAGATGCTGGGAATAATAAATCGCAATGTCGTTTACAAGAACAAGTAGGTTATAAGTAAACTGTATAATAGCTATGTTTGACCAGTATTAGAGAATTGTGCAAAAGATTTGGCCCATTATTTAAGAAAAACAGATATGCTGGAGAGTGCAACGTAGAGCAACAAAGATAATTTCTAGCTGAAATATAAGAACTAAGAGGAGAGGCTGAAGAAGCTAGGAATATTTTCGGTAGAAAGGTGATTTCTTAAAGGGGACATGATAAAAGTCTAAAAATATTTACCTCTCTCGATAATACTAAGAACAACTAATTCTTTATGGTAGATCATGGAAGAGAGACCAGGGAACGCGATGTGAAAATTTGAAAGGAGGCATGCTATATTGACGTTTGAAAACAGTCATTCAGTAGTAGGGCTATGTAGTTTTTGAATGATTTGCCGCAGGAAATTGTTCAGCTTAACTCCTTGTAACAATAAGTAGATGATTGAATAGGTTTATTGATGGTTTTTGCATCATATATTGCATTATGAATAATCCAAAATAGCTAGTATTTAGTTAGTTATTAAGGTTAAACTGTATGTTATTACAACAATAAACATTAAATAGTTATAGAATGTGCCTTTCCTATAGATTTTGCTTTTGGTATTATCCTACTTGGTGTATATATACAGTATATTAGCCTTTACTATGTGCCAAATATTGACAAGTTCTGTTATTGTTATTGTTATTGTTATTGTTATAGTTAGTTATAGTCATAGTCATAGTCATAGTTATAGTTATAGTTATAGTTATAGTTATAGTTTTTATTATTATTATTATTATTATTATTATTATTATTATTATTATTATTATTATTATATTATATTATTATTATTATTATTATTATTATTATTATTATTATTATTATTATTATTATTGTTATTGTTATTGTTATTGTTATTGTTATTGTTATTGTTATTATTATTATTATTATTATTATTATTATTATTATTATTATTATTATTATTATTATTATTATTATTATTATTATTATTATTATTATTATTATTATTATTATTATCATTATCATTATCATTATCATTATTATTATTATTATTATATATTATTATATTATATTTTATTATTATTATTATATTATTATTATTATTATATTATATTATTATTATTATTATTATTATTTAATAAATTAATTACTTAGGAAGAATTGTAGTTTGTATTTATTTATATATTTGTAATAATATCTTAAAAATCTGGCAACTTTTCGTGAAAATATGGCAATAAATAGCAAACCACGCCCAACTTTTAACTATATTTTACGCTTTTACTTTGACAGGAAAATATATTCGCATATTAAATCGTGAAATGTAAGCTTTAGACGAAGAAATAAGGAAAATGTATAATAACAAACTTATAAAACGTCCTTTGTTTGATTTTTTGGTATACTTATAATTAGAATTAAAACATTATTTAAAGTGATATAAGCCTTTAAAATAGAGCGGCTTGACCACTTAATTCTAAACTAACTACACCCTGTCCCTGGAAATTTACATTTGAATATACAGACACTTTTTATTCGCAAATCCAATTTTGAAAGCTCAAAGATCAAAATTGACAATTTGAACAAATTAAGGTGGTGAAATGAAACAATTAAATCCACTATTTACATATAACAGGTATAAATTTAAAATGATATAGGGGTTTAAAGAGACGGTGGACAGTTCTGACCCTCTAAGTTAAGTCCTGTGCTTGTATGTTAGAATATGCACGTAAAAAGGACTTATAAATACCAAAGTTATTATATATATATATATATATATAATATATATATATATATATATATATATATATATATATAATATATATATATATATATATATATAACCTGTTGCAAGTAAACTCTTATAGTAAATTAAGTGTTCCAAGAGTAGATTTATTTTAAACTTTTCTAAAACAAAACTAGAAGCAAACTGACAAAAAATTTAGCGTTAAAAATGACCTTGGTTTCCATTCTTTTAATAGAGATAATTCATGGAGGCAAATGAACAACAATAGATATAAATTTTAGTGAGTGGACAATCTGTTGGTTTTAACAGCACTTTATATATATAAATATATATATAATAATATAAAAAAATATAAATATATTATATATATATATATAATTTATTTTTTTTATTATTTTTAAATATATATATTTATTTATTTATATTTATTTTTTATTATATATATATAATATATATATATATAACACCTTTTAACGTCTTTATCCCCTATGCAGGGGGTAACATGGGGGGACCACAGGAAATCGAACTTTAAGGCGGCTATCCCAAGCCAGCGCCACCAACGTGTTCGCAGTCGAGTTTTAATTCTTGCCCCCAGGTAGATAAAAAACTCCAACTGCTACGCGGAGGATTTGAACCAGCGTCCTCTCGAATGAGAGGCAGAGGCTGACCTTATTATGTATATATATAAGTGCTATTATATTACAAATGAATGTATTTTATTAAATATATTATATATATATATATATATATATATATATATATATATATATATATATATATATATATATATATATATATATATATAATTATAATAAAAATATATATATATATATATCTATTAAATAACTACTTCTTTATATCATTTTAAATATCTATATAAACGAAATTCCGTTATAAATATAATAGATATAGAATATTATATTTAAAAAAAAAAATATATATAGATATACGAAACATAATATATATTATATATATATAAATATATATATATATATCAGAGGCGACTCCTACACTCGGGCTGCTCGGGCTTAGCCCGAGTTATCATTATAGAAACAATTGATTTTCTTCAAATTTCATAAAGTTACGATAAAATTCTCTTATTTTTAGCGAAAATTGGCCATATATGAAAGAAAATATTACATAATAAATATAAAAGATTATTTAAAATATAAACAAAAAGTGTAAGAATCGTTGCCATTGAATAATGCTATTTTTCAATAATTTTAAAACGTGACGTCTCCGCTTATCCGAAATAGCAGAGTTAAAAATTTTTAGACAGTGTTCACTATACACATTCGTGAATTTAATTTTTTTTTACAAGTTATTGTTTTTTTTTCTAGGAAATCTAATAAATCACTCGTTTTATTTTGAAAAATTTTTTAAATAAACATTTATATGTTCTTAATTTCAGATACCAAAAATTAAAATTTATATTCTAATACTTCAATAAACAAAACTAACTTGAAATACTTTAGTTAATCATAGAATTTAACTTAGATAAAGAAAAATTTTTTTTAATTAGCACTAACTAGTGAATAATATAATGTGAATATAATTTGGGTTTATATATATATATATATATATATATATATATATATATATATATATATATATATATATATATATATATATATATATATATATATATATATATATATATATATATATATATATATATATTATATATAGAGAGAGAGAGAGAGAGAGAGAAAGAGAGAGCGTGAGTAGTAAAAAGTTCCTGGAGTCGCCATAATATATATATAATATATATATATATATATATATATATATATATATATATATATATATATATATATATATATATATATATAATATATATATATATATATATTATATATATATATATATATATTAGCAACGGCGCGGGTTCGAATCCTAGTTCGGATCCTAGGTAGAAATTACCTAGAAGTTCCCCTCCTTGAATAGGGCTATGCCCGTGAGGTGTGAACTTTATATTAAAAAAATATATATATATATATATATATATATATAATATATATTTATATATATATATATATATATATATATATATTTATATATATATCCTGCAAACAACTGTAGTTAGAAGAGTTGCCTTGGACAAATGTGTTATAATTTTTCTCTCATTTCTTATTGGGGCAGAAAATGGATTTTTCAAATGCCTGAAAATCTTATCTCCTTCTCCTTTCTACAAGAAGTAATCTTCCACATACTACAAAATCTTCGAAACACACATTCAAACCTTCGTCTGTTCTTTACATTTTTAATATTTACTTTTCTTTTGTTTTTTCTCCCAACAAATAAAGTAATGAGAGGTTGCAAATTTTGAGGTACCTTCAGATCTTTTTTACACCACCCTACCCGAATTGATTTCTCTATCTATAGATATTCATAAAAGGTAAAGTATTAAACTCTTCCACTTATTAACTGTTTAAATCCCAATGACTCTCCAATCTCTTTCTGATTAAAGAACTGTGTTTCACTCGAAAAAAATAGTCTCATCTCTCTCTCTCTGTTATATATATATATATATATATATATATATATATATATATATATATATATATATATATATATATATATATATATATATATATATATATATATATATATATATATATATATATAAATATAATAATATATATATATATATATATAAAATATGTATTATATATATATATATATATATATAATATATATATATATATATATATATAATATATATATAATTATAATATATATATATAAATATATATATATATAATAGATATATATTAGATATATATGGTATTATAAATATATATATATATATAATAATATAAATATTATATATATATATATATATATATATATATATATATTATTTATATATAAATATATATATATATAATATATATAGTATATATAATATATATATATATATATAATCATTTTACAGGTTTATAAATATCCTTATGACACCTCCCTGCTGCTGTCATGCAAAGATGTCCTCCCAAGCAAACACAGTGGCGCTGAAACATCTTTTGATTAGTATAGCTCGGTCCTTGGAAAACATCAATTCCCTTTCTTCAAATATTTAAGCTAATAGATCTTCTTGACCAGTGGGGCGTAACGTAACGGCCCCCGCAGAACACCCCGCGGTGCGGGGGCCCACGCAGTAAAGGGGCCCATTATTTGCGTACATAGCAACGAAGTACAATAGATAATAAATGAAATATATGAAAGAAAATACTATAATTTACACAACATATATATATATAGTTATTTTTATATAGTATATATATATAATATATATATTCGGAGTATAATATATAATTATTGATAGTAGATATTATATATATATATATAGTATTATATATAAATTACTTAGATATATCATTATTATGGGGCGTGCTAGGTGTGAGAAGATATTAATAAAATGAGGATGAACATATTAGAGAGAGTTGTGTGGTGTGAAGTAAAGAGGTAACGAGAGAATAAATGAGAGTAGGTTGAGATGGTTTGGCATGTGGAAAAGGATGAACTGATATTGCTGGTTGGTTAACGCGGTATGTTATAGTGGTGCAGTGTGGTTGGGAACCGACGGTTGGGAGACGAAGTAAAAGATGGATTGAGTCAGTAAAAGGAATGTCTGAGGGAGAGAAATGTGAGTTTGGTGGAGGGGAGGCGAGAAGAAAGATGCATGATAGGAGGAATGGCGGGGTGGTTTGTAGAGGGGGTAGGTTGTGCCACCTGGGCAGGGGAGAACCCTAATACTTGACGCCTTACCCTAGTGGTGGATCCGTGCGCGGTGCCATAGAAGCTCTAGGTGGTGAATTTCTGAATTGCGACGAGTTCTTACTACTTATGGTACAGAGGGGGCGGTAAGCTGGGCTTTCTTTTCGTAAATTTGTCATGTTCTCCTACTGCTTTTCTTTTCGATGCCTTTAGCGCAGCCTTGACTCCCAATCTTGGATATAAAAAAGGTAGATAAGAAAGAAAGAAAGTTTATATATATATATATATGTATATATAATGTATTAATATTATTAGTATATGTATAGCTTATTATTATTATATAAGTCTAGTAGTTGTAGTCATTATATAAAATAATAATTAGAGTATATATATAATATAATATATATATCATAAAATATATATATTCTTAAAAATAATTAAAAATATATTGGTGATATATAGATTTATTTATTTTTATGTCAAGTGATATATTTGTTATATAGTATATATATATATAAGTTATATAGTATATTACACAAGTATAGATAGTAATTATATAGTGATTTTTATATCTATGATTATTAGTTTGGAGATCCAGAGAGGTTCCTTAATTCCATGGGAGCAACTGGTGGTCATGGCGGACAAGGTATATATGTAAATAAATGGCAAAGCGGCCAGCATACTGTCTTTTTTTTCAAACATTGGAACTTTTTTGGAAAAACAAAATCAAATTAAAGCTTTTTTTTCTACTCGTTTCCGATTCAACAATCAAATTGTTCAGGGCATGGGATAGTGTCTGGTGATCATCAGTGTATATAAATAATTTTTTTTGTGAATACTCACAAGAGAATTTTTTAAAAAGTTTTCTAAATACGTTCTATTTTTTTGAAAATTGTTTCATATAACATAACTCCAAAAGAAATTATTTCTACGTTAAAATATGTGCCCTTCCCCGGACTTACATACGTGCCAGTGAAATTTCATCCAAATCTCCGCGAACAGGAGAAAACAATTAATGACAAGTTGTCATTTAAAACCACCAGAGTTCAAAAAATATTTCATTACCTTAGTCTCTGGAGAAAATACTAGAAAATATCGCAAATTCAGTCCTCTTTTGACTATTGTAGGGTATATTGGACCTATTTGTATAATTTCAAGTTGAAGTCATTCTCAGATTGTGAAAAAAATTCGGAAATTGATGGTGTAATAATTATTCAAAATCTGTGGTTAAGAAAAGATTTAAATTCCTGAAAGGAATGATTTAAAGTCACAGAAAATAATACCGCGAAAACAACGTTTTAAAGGCAAAAAACAAAGCTACAGTTTTCGGGTGTTTTATACTGTAAGTATCGGTTCGAAAATTCCGATTTTATTTGTTTCATTTTAGGGGGGTGAAAATGAGGCGACTGCCTTAAGGATGTACCCTGTTCTCCACCCTTGAACAAAAAAATTTGTGGTTTTTTATAACTTCTGTTGTGCAGTGGCGAAAACTTTGAAAAAACAAATAATTTAGAGGTAGTTAGATAATCAAAAAAACATTAAATTAGAAAAATGCAGAGTCAACCGGACTATGATGGAGAAGCAATATAGCGAAGGACAAATATTCAGTGCTTTCAGGGCTAGAAAATCGGAGAAATTGTCCCAATTGCGATTATTGCATTCATTATGCAGCTCATAGTATTTAAATTAATTTCGTTAATTTAATTATGTCGCGAAATAATGGCTTTTTAAGTAAATTTATGACAATCTGGAAAAATTATATGTGTATTTCAGTTCTAGTACAGCTCGGTGGCAGGAATTCAGCTCCAGTCTTCAGATATCTTCTCACCTGCATCAACAAAAACACTAAGTAAATTGTTGTGCCCAACTTAGGTGTCATCCAAGTATGATTCCTTACTAGCAATAAAAAACAATTTTCAAAATTTACCAATTTAGCCACCTCAGATTCTATAGCAAGAGGTCAAGTGAAAGAAAACGAAGCCCTTGTCTGCAGGAAGCAGTTAGAAAATTTTTGAGTTATTCTCCTTCGTTGTTTCAAAGTAAATATATTGGAGTAATGTGGCATCAATGTTGTCCTCAAAAGTATTGAAAGTCCCAAATACAGCTCTTCAATGAAGCAACTACTCTATGTTGGGGACATAGCAAAATCAAACTTATGGTAGCTAAGACATAATTTGAGGATGTAGTGAGAAGAAACTACGGGAAGTTAGCGAACATTCATTGTGAACATTGAAGCAAAAATTACTTCCAGACGTCAAAAACAGATTAAAAAGTTTTTTGATGAGCTTTTGATCTGTATAAAAGAATTTGAAGACCCATTGAAGTAGCCTTTAAGAATATGGGTTTTTTCAAATAAATCTCTTGATATCATTAAATGAACAGTATACACACCTTTCATGTAAGTATGAACAATGTTATGAGTTATTTCTATTCTTTGCTCCGTGCAGCAGATAGGCAGGAGCTACGAAATAAAGTGTAGCATTAGGGATAAGGATATCAAAACTGGTAGAAAATCGCGATTTAGATTTATCTTCCGGTTTATACAAATTAATTCACATTCAAGAGCATTAATGACACTAGAAGTGAAAATAACGTAAAAATATGGTAACTTAAAGATTTAGCAAACTTTTTATTAGTAGAAAACAGCTGCTTAGCAAGTAGCTTACCAGACTTGTGTACAGCAGTTCAGTTTGCATTTGATGTTACCAGTAACATCTGCAACAGCTGAAAGGTCGTTTTCAAAGCTCGTTAATAAAAACTTTTTTAAGGAACAATATGACAAAAAGCAAGGCTAAGTGCATTGACTTTATTAAGCACTGAAAATGAAAACACGTCGTACTCTGCTGAGAAGAAGTGGGTTAATATAATTCATGGCATGACCAAAAAAACGTTTTTGTAAAACTATAAAGCATTCATCCATTCGAATATTTTGACAAGCCGAGAACAGATATTCACGAATTGAAAATTTGATTAAATTTGTGTGCAAAAAAGTGAAAAGTCTAAATTTAATACATGCTTTTCCCTTTTAATTAAAGAACATTTATACTCATTTTTACATACTCTTTCCAAAAATGTCATTACTTTTTTATGCAAATATCTAATTTCTCCAATAAAAAGGAGTACTAATCTGATAAATAGCATATAAGCATATATATATAATATATATATATATATTATATATATATATGATATAATATATATATATAATATATATATATATGATATTATATATATTATTAATATATATATATAAATATATATATATATATATATATATATAATCATATATAATATCATATATAGTCTTATGGTCAAGGGGGCCCATTTCCACTTTGGCGTGGGGGCCCTAATGACTCTTAGTTAATCGCCACTGCTCTTGACCCAGCCTGTGATGATGGCGAGGTATCTCAAGGTCGCCCACATAGGAAAGGAGCGTGGAGCAACAAAAATATATATATATATATAGTATATATATATATAGTAATATATATATATATATATATATATATAATATATATAATATTATATATATATATGATATATAAATATATATATAATAATATATATATATATATATATATATATATATATATATATATATATATATATATATAAGTAGTATGGAGAGCATATTGGGAACCCGAAAACCCACCCCAAAAACCCAAAAACCCACCCCCCTGAAAAACCCACCTGACCTTTTTTTAACCTGCCCTTGGACTTTACCTTTAAACCTTTTTGGTTTGACCTTTTTTGGCCCAAATTTTTACCCTGACCTTGACCTTTTGGCCTTGACCTTTTTTTTTGGCCTTGATTTTTTTTTTCACCCCCCTCTTTGGTCTTCCATGGGTCATTTGGCCTCACGGTACTTTTGAGAAGAGCGCTAAATGTTTTTGAGATACCCTAATTTTTAGAGAACCCTAAATCTTTGAGAACCCTATTTTTTGAGAACCCTAATTTGTTGAGAACCCTAATTTTTTTTTCGAACGAACACCTTTGGTCCGTCCATGGTCATTTTTGGCCCACGGTAATTTTTTGGCACCCCTAATTTTTTGGCAACCCAATTTTTTCGGCAACCCTGATTTTTTGGCAACCCTTCGAAGAAAGGTTGCGCCAAACGGTTGCGTAAGCAACCGGTTTACGTATTTGACCGTTGTACGTACGGCCCCCCTAATTTTTTCGACGCGATGCGGTCAATTTTTGGCCCACGGTAATTTTTTGGTCTTCCTTGAGGGGCTTAGCCCTTTTTGAAATGTCTTAACCTTGTTACCATGAATTTAAGGCCTTGACCTTCCATATACCTATGGGTCCATTTTTTGGCCCACGCAATTTTCTGGCCACTCGGTCCCACCCGCGTCCACATATTTCGTTCCTAGAACTCTGAACGTATGTATGGAATCTATCCTACTTGAACACCTACAACACATCACAACACCACACACACAACACACACACACACACACCCACACACACAACACGTTAACCTTATACACACATTCACTATCGACTACTACAACTCACCCAGAGATACTGCACTTTACATTTACAACTATTCACACTACAAACACACGACCGAACCATTTTGGTCCTTCATGGGTCAATTTGCCCACTCTGAATTTAGCAACCCTAATTTTTTCGGCACCCTAATTTTTCGCCCCACCCTTTTGTATTCTACGGTACAATTTTGATGCCTTCAGCATATTGATGCCCCCAACTTGATACCTCAACTTTAATGTTCCCAATCACGCGCAAGGAAGTATCAGTGATGTTCTATTAGTGTTCTATTAGTATTAGATGAGTGCCAGGTGAGTGGTCAGGTGAGTGCCAATGAGTGCCAGATGAGTGCCAATTGAGTGCCAAGTGAGTGCCAATGAGTGCAAGTGAGTGCCACTAGTGCCAAGGGAGTGCCACATAGTGCCAACTGAGTTCCATTTTTTCAAACGCTTTTCTAGGCCCTCCCTGAGCCTCAGAATAGCCCTAATTAGGGTGCTACCCAGGTTATAAGGTATAGGAACCGAAATGTGTAAAGCATTACAATCTGCGTAGAATGCTTCCTACTAACCGAGTTAGTATTTTTATAACAACTTTATAGCATGACACGAATATATATATCTAAAGAGTTACACAGTTGAGACAGTGACCGCAAACGTTTTCAGAGTCCGCGTCCCGCTAGGTCCAGTCCCCGTGCGAAACCGCCGCGGCGCCTTTACGGCGCAATATAACCGCCGCCGCGGGCGCCCGCAGGCGCAATATTTTCGCGTAACCGCCGCCGCGTGCGCCCGCAGGCGCCAATATTCGCCCGCGAAGCCGGCGCCGCGTGCGCCGCAGGTCGCAAAATTTCCCAGCGTGACACGAAAAATATGAGTCAATGTAAACTATTCAAAAGAATTTCGTTTCAAATATACTATGAGTCATCATTTTTCACTACAATTGACGAAAATTTTATAAAAACATAATACCTTAAACACACCTAAAGCAGTAAATCAGAAATCCAATAGAAGTGTTATTACCTAACACCTAGGAGATAGTTAGCTTTTGTTTTACTGCTTTATCTGCTTTAACTCTTCTGCTTTACTGCTTTAAACTCTCTGCTTCTGCTTTACACTCTCTGCTTTACTGCTTTAAACTCATATACATTACATACCTTAAAGCAGTAAATCAGTAAATTCAAAGAGTGTTACCTATACACCTAGGGATTTTAGTTGCTTTTTGTTTACTGCTTTACTGCTTTAACTTTCTGCTTTTACTGCTTTAACTTTCTGCTTTACTGCTTTAACTTTCTGCTTTAAGCTGCTTTAACTTTCTGCTTTACTGCTTTAACTTTCTGCTGTACTGCTTATAACGTATAATTTATTAACATTATGTTTTCTTTTATATTTTAGTATTTTGTTTATTACTTTTTAATGTTATTATTTCTGATTTTTATTTTTGTTTAATTTGTAATGTCAAGAATAAAAAACACAGATTTCTGTTATATAAACATTGGTTAATTTTAATAATTGGTACGAAATTTTATTAAACATGTACTTTACTGCTTCATCTTTAATTAATCTCATTTTTCATTATTCACTTAACGAGTATGGAATGTGGAGAAATTTACGGTTCCGAGTCCGGCTAACATGTCTTCTAGCTGTCGACAGGCTGTGGTTAAAAACCTTTCTATACCGACTATTTTAAGAAATCGGAGATTTTGAAACAAGACTGCTGTAAAAATATACTGTATGGTGATTTCTAATGTTGAATCTCAGGAATCAGGGGTTGGCCTAAAGAAATATAAAGAAACTCGTCTATTCAATGCCCTATTCACTCAGCGCACTAATAATATCAATTTGAGGTCGCATTGAGAAACATCTATCATACATTATGGAACAACAAAATTAATTATATTTAGAGTAGTCCCTCAATCACATAATATATGGAATCTGCGAAATAGCAGAAGTCTCTAACATCAGTTTATCTCACCATACTAAATATCTCTGTGTTTTTCATAACACAGAATATCTTTCATCAAAGCAAGCATATGCGAAGTGTTTCTTTAAACACACAGTATTTACTGTTGTTTGGCCAGAGAAGAGACATGAGTCAAATTAATGTATTGGCAACTCAAATGTTTCCCCTTCAAAGGAAAGAGTTCTTAAAGTATATAAAGAGGTTACTTCGATCCCCACGGTTATTTGATGTGTGAACTTCACCCCAAAAACACGCACAGAGTGCTGCTCCGTACCAACATTCTGCCCTATGAGATAAAAACTGTATACATACCTGAATACATGAGTGCTCTATTGCAAAGTATTTACCTCTTATAAAAAATTTAAACCCAGTTGGAAACCATCTGAAAAAACCGTAAACTAATTTAGTGAGATGAAAATTCATCACTGTGTGTATGTGCAAGTCTGTTTTAAACTTATTAAAAGGAATGTTCCTTTAAACAGGCATCAGAAGGTAAAGCTACGTCGTTATAGAAACATCATTCACAAACCTCTCAAATGATAAAAATTGAAAATAAAAAGAAGTTTACTACAGAGAGGAGGCGGCGTATTCGCTGCCATTACTCTCTCCGTTAATTAGCGCCCCTGATCCTATGTTTGTCCCCATAATGAAGAAGCGTTCTGCTGTACTCCATATATATGGAGTATGAGAAAAGAAGTATAATCAATACAGCATCTGTACAGCACCAGTTTCCTCAATTCAATCATTCAACAACTCTCAATATGGCCATGCATTATTGCCGCAACACTGTGCAAAATCCACAATCACAGTTTCATCATTTCACAGCCCCCATACACGCAAATATTACAGCCCAATGCATTGACCACATCAACAGCAACAGTTGCACCAACAGTTGCACCAACAGAATACTTATATTGTGAACGACTCATTACATTATCTTTCCAGCAGCCTCTACCTCCTAGCTTATATGATCCTAAAGTTGAACAAATAACCAAATATAGAAATGAAGTGTACAGGATATTAAAATTCAGACGTTAACATCCATGAGAAGCGCTCTATATACCAGGATGCCATACAAAAATTGATAGATTCTTAAAGACTTGCATCCACATCAATCCTACGTATCCGCTAACCGAATAATGTAGCTATTCCTATGAAGTAAAACTTGCAAGTAAAAAATGAAGAATAATTTAAAAATATCCTAGAGGAGGAGCTTACCTATTAGCGTGCGTAAATCAGAAAGCTTTATATAATATTTAATAAGAACCAATTAACTTGTGAATGAAGCGGGACAGATCGTAATTGAATGATGAAATAGTTAAAGATACAAATATTGTGGACTGTGAAGCTGATCTCTCACGTAACGGAAGAAGGCCGCTGTAAAAGGATGGAATGGATATCAAACAAGAACTTCAGACTATTAATTTCCCAGAAGTTTAATCTTAATTACAACGCGAATTAAGCAACTTAGATTCAATATCCCCGTTACGCCAAGACCTGATTCAAGTCCCTCAGGCACTTCTTACGCATCCAGATAAATTAAACGTGTTTTAACCAGAGGACGAACAAAGAAAAAACAACTATAATAGGCATAGTTGGATGAAATCGAATATGCATATGCATATATATAGTAATTTATTAGCGTGTACTGTTTGTGTATAAATAAAGTGTTCAATTTTAAATCGTTTTTCTCTTTCATTTACCCTGGTTGGCCTAATATCACATTTTTTTTGACAAATATAATATGATATAGATATATATATATATATATATATATATATATATATATATATAATATATATATATATATATATCTTATATATATATATATATATATAATATATATATATATATATAATAGTATATATGATATAACGTTACACGTGTGTCAGTAGACAACATGGAGGCGAAGGAGGTAGTTGATAAGTATTACTTTCAATCTGAGGGAGCCAAATAGTTTTGTGGTTTCACTAGGTTTGCTTTTGAGGTATCCTAATATTTGAGAAAAAAAGAATAAAAGCAATATTTGGACGGGTTGAAGAGGCATTACTCTACATAAACCTGCTAAAGAAAAAAATTTCCTACACGGAAAACCATATTCTCCGCAGCTCGATAGCATATGGCAATTAGATTTCGGAAATGAATAAATACAGCTCTTATAATGAAGGTTTTTCCAACAATATAACTTTACAATTGACCGTATACTCTAGTATACTTGTGGTTGAGGCAATAAAAGATAAAAGATCAGCTACATCGCCGATGCTGTACTTGAAATTATAGAGGAGAACGAGAACCCTAGAGTTCCATCATTCTGGACAGAGTTCAAGGAATGGAATTCAAGGGCAGACGTTTACAGGAGATGTCCTGGAGTAGGTATCAAGCTATAACACATACATTTTCCGTAAACAAAGCGGCAATAGTTGAAAGATTCCAACGTCCACTAATTAAAGAACGCATTGCATAGTATTATTACTAAAATGAATACTTTTAAATATACTGATATACTGGACGATCTGGCTTATTCTTATAACAGGTCTTACCATAGAACTATAAAGTCAACTCCTTTAGAGATGTCAAAAACTAGAGGACGTATGGCGTATATGGGTGAAAAAGAAATCAAAATAAAAGATACTTCAGGAATAAGGTAAACGATTATGTAAGGAGTTCTCGAGACAGAAGAAAGGTTTAGAAATAGACTATGAAATGCCGGGTTGGACTACGGAAGTTTTTTAAAGTCCACAAATATCCAACCAATTCAGTCGTGATTAGTTTGAAAGTTATATTAATCTGGACAGATTTAAATGGTGAAAAATAAAAGTGCGGATTTAATAAACAAGGAAATACAAAAAGTAACGGTTCAATCCTGAACTCATAAATTTATAAATTGAAAAAATATAGCCACGAGAGGTAAAGGAAAAAAATAAGCAGTTACTTGTGATGGAAGGGATATCCTGCCAAGTTTAATAGTTATATAAAAGCAAGTGAGAAGTTAAGAATCATTAATCAGTGTTCATCGTAATCATGGAGAGTGTAGATCACTTTTATATAACTCTGCCTTCTTCAGCCTCATTGGATTTACATCCTGATAATAAACTCTCGGATTTTACAACTGTGCTAATGAATCCTAACAGCTTGAAAGAGAAGCTTACGAGTTAGATATTGAAATGATATTAAATACGATATAAAAATTAACGCAAACTGCGGTGGATGAAGGTCAGGCAGAAGTGCCATGCTGGGTTGCCCGCGATATTACAAGTTGAAATACTACGTTTCGAAAAAGGACTCCAATTGCCTAAAAAGATAATACGGACAACATTTGCTACAAAGAATACCTTCTTTGATAGAATTTAACTTGCGGAGGTCATATTTGTAAATCGGTGCCCTGCTATTGTTTAGTCATTTTAACACGTCTTCTTTGAATATGAGTATTATGTTAAGACTGGTATACAAACACTGAATGCGACCTATGGAGATAAAGTAATTAATATCTTTAAGTTCAAAAGTAAATGTAAACCTACGAGACCGGGACATTTTTTTTCTCGAACGATCACCATGGCAGCGAAAACATCGTAAACGTGATGCTGAGTTGGATATACTTCATGATATCCCTATTATGTTGAAGAGGGTTATACTATCTGTGGAGAATAACCGCATGACTCCCCATGAACAAAAAGATGAAGCAGATCGAGTACTGCTTATACATGTACCCCATCCGAGATGCTCAATCATCCAGGTATGGCTTATGTATATACAAATATAATTGAGCATAAATATGTAGGTAATACTAAAGCTCCTTTATTAAGAGTAGTATATTTTCCCAAAGAGAGTAAAGTTTTAACATTCCCTAATGTTCATTATCTACCTCCCTGAATATATCAAATTTTGACTCTGTAACGCGTGCATATAAATAGATTAAAGGAAATCCTTCCTTTAACATACGGTGCAGTTATGTATTGCCCAAAGTTCAATATTAGATAAGAAGCAGATCAGTATTACAGGATAATGGAATTATATAAGAGGTGTACGTCAGATATATTTTTTCCATTCCTAACATACTCTCACAGTGTAAAGATAGGATAAGAAAGATACTCCTGTAATAATGGACGAAGAAAGGGTATTCAGGGGAACAAAAATGCAGAGGGGGTATGGCCTGGGTGGATTTTTTGCCAAGCTATGGAGAAGTGCAAGGCCTCTGCTCAGGAGAGGTGGGGAATATATAGTAAATAAAGCTATAAGAACGTTTGCATCTATTCAAGATATGTGCTGCAGGAATAATCCTCGTACAAGCACTAAAAAGACGTAATAGCCGAGGTTCATGATGAAGAATGGTTGGTGATGTTAAGCGAAAGATAAGACGGTAAAATGTCAGGAACAAGGTCGAGGGATCAAGAAGAATGTCATAAAGAAAAAGACTAAGCGGAAAAAGAAGCCTCTAAAGAAAATAATGTATTGAGTATTGCTATTTAATACTAACTGATAACTTTTATACGAGATGTGTGTATATAAGTAAAGTTTTTCATGAAAATGTTCATTATACGTCCAGAGTTCGCACATGCAAGATGCATTTCCTTCATCCTCCTAGTCCTGATTGTTGTAAAAGTGAATTGGATCTCTTCTCAAAATGAACCCTACACAGATTAGCGTTAGCGAGGTTCCAACCCGTTAGTCAGTAATTAATCCTCTGCATCAATATCCAATACAGATGTTCCCTCTATGAGTTCAATATCACCCAGGCACTTCGATCAATACCTAGACCCCTCTAATGTGTTTTTATATCTGAATAAAAAACGAAATTGACAAAACCTGAAGGTAACAGATCTTCCTACGGGTGATGACCATATAGTAAATACAGAATCAAAATTTCCTGTAACATGTTCTCCCAGGGTTGCGTCTATCTAAACGGAACTTCGACTAGTGCATCAGCCGGCTACAATTATCTTATAGAAGCTATATAAGAACATTGTTTTAAATTATTCATTATCGATGCTAAACAATCTCCTCATCAAATCATGTGTTTTTAACAAGTTTCAAGGATGAAGCTGCCACCTAATAGATAAAGCAGCTAAAGTCATAAAAATACTTATGAATTTACGGTCGATTTAAATGGCGATATCTTCTCTCAGGAAAGACTCATTCTACCATCGTGTAGATACTAAGAATTCATTTTATCAGCCGGTCAAATCCTAATTTGCTCTTAAAATAAAAGTAAACCTGTTGTTACAGCTGTAATGTCCAAGAAACTGTTCAAACTGTTGGTAGGCTTACTCTATGGTCAAGAAAGTGAAATTCATCACTCACAGGCGTCATTTGGAAATTGAAAATTCACTTCTTGAATTACTAGCATGGCAGAAGTACCCTATACAGAGATTTGAAACCAAGATATTTAATTTCACTCAAAGATTATCGAGTATCAATATCCCCTAACATTGTGAACGGAAATTTACCACAGAAATAGTATAATCGGGGGGGAGTTGTGGAACATGAAGCGTTTTTTTCTACCCGGAATTAATAAAAAGTCACTCCATAAGCATTCACACCTTTCCGGACTTAGGTATCAAGTTTACATGTGAAGTGGACTGCTCTCACGGACGTGATTATGAAATGTTATACAACGGAGACCTATCTCTCTGTACTCGACCTTTTTACGACTTAATAGCAATACTGTATCATGTAATGATACGGGACAGTTCATAAAATCTGAAGAACTACGCTAGTAATTTATCACGCCTATGAATCTTGCTGCAGACCTTTCATCTGTTAACGCCTATCCATTTAAACATTTGAGAAAGGGCACCCTGAGACTAAATCTCTCTTTTGATCGATTCTACAATCACCCATCACTGTAGGGTCTATCTTGAACATCCTCAACTCATTGAAATTGGACAGAGTACGCAAAACGTACTTATTGATTTATTAAAGATGAATGAAGAGGAAATAAAATTCGGTGTTTAAAAATGAACCTCGCTTTTTAGGCGTGTTTGCTATTAACGAAAAAAAACTCTGTAAAGTTGGAGAAGAATACCTGCTTCATATTCAATACATTGCCTCGTCACATTCACCCTCAACAGGACATTGTGATTTCCGTTATAGAGCAAAAAACGATACTGTTCACATAATTGATTCCTTTGAGACTTAAACGAGTTTCTATTGAATAATCATTATATTACCTCTTTTTAAAATATAATAATGTAAAGCTGTGTAAAAACTATGTCTTACCCTGTTTACCCTTATATTCCAATTTATGTGGAGTCTATTGTATTTTATTTCATTATATGTTTTTAAATAATGTATGTAGATAAACTTGTATATTTGAGCTAAAAAATTTGTAATGTCAATGATTTTATAGTTTCTAATTATGTAAAAAATGCTTTAAAATGAAAAAACGCGATTTTACTTCCTTAAATACTCTTAATAGTAAAAGGTTTTAATAAAATTTCGTACAGTTTTATTAAAATAAAATGTTTTATATAACAGAAACTCTGTGTGTTTTTATTCTTACATTAAAATTAAAAACAAAATAAAAATAGAAATAAAAATAAAAAGTAATAAACAAAAATATAAAATATAAAAGAAAACATAATGTTCATATAAAATATGAGTTAAAACAGTAAAACAGAAAGTTAAAGCAGTAAAAAAGAAAGTTAAAGCAGTCAAGCAGAAAGTTAAAGCAGTAAAGCAGAAAGTTAAAGGCAGTAAAGCAGAAAATTTAAAGCAGTAAAGCGAGTGAAAACAAAAGAAACTAATCCCCTAGGTGTAGGTAACAACGCTCTATTTGATTCGATTTACTGCTTTAAGGTATGTAAATGTATATGAAGTTAAAGCAGTAACAAAGCAGAGAGTTGAAAGCAGTTAAAGCAAGAAGAGTTAAAGCAGTAATAGCAGAACGATTAAAAGCAGTAAAGCAGTAAAACAAGAAAGCATATTAATCCCCTAGGTGTTAGGTACGAATAAGATTTACTTGATTTACTGCTTTACTGCTTTAAGGTATGTAAAGTATATGTTTT
Organism: Trachelipus rathkii; assembly: GCA_015478945.1. Classification (NCBI taxonomy): domain Eukaryota; kingdom Metazoa; phylum Arthropoda; class Malacostraca; order Isopoda; family Trachelipodidae; genus Trachelipus; species Trachelipus rathkii. The sequence goes on along the minus strand of JABUQX010007627.1, from coordinate 13,366 downwards.
TAATAAAATTTCGTACAATGTAGTGAAAAATGAATGAATTCATAGTATTCTTCTGAAACGAAATTCCTTTGACTAGTTAACATGACATCAACACTATGTTTTTCGTCACGCGGGAATTTTTGCGCCTGCGGGCGCACGCGGCGGGCGGTACGCGGGAATATGGCGCCTGCGGGCTGCACCGCCGGCGGCGGTTACGCGGAAATATTGAGCCTGCGGGCGCCCGCGGCGGCGGTAATATTGCGCCTAAAGGCCACGCGGCGGTTTCAGCGACGGGGCTGACCCTGCGGGACGCGCGACTCTGAAACGTTTGCGGTCCCTGTCTCAACTGTGTAACTCTTTAGATATATATTCTGTCATGCTATAAGAGTTATAAAAATACTAACTCGTAGTAGGAAGCATTCTAGCAGATTGTAATGTACACCATTCGGTTCCTCATACCTTATAACCTAGGGGTGGACACCCATATTAGGGCTATTCTAGGCTCAGGGGAGCCTAGAAAAGGCTGAAAAAAGTGCACTCAGTTGCACTATGTGGCACTTCACTTGGCCTATGTGGCACTCACTTGCACTCATTGGCACTCACTGGCAACTCATTGGCACTCATTGGGCACTCGCTGGCACTCACCTGCACTCACCTGGCAACTCATCTAATACTATAAGACACTAATATGAACATCACTAAGATACCTTGCGGGATTGGGCAACATAAAAGTTGAGGATATCATAAGTTGGGCATCAATAATGCTGAGGCCATTCAAAATTGGTACCGCTTAGAAATACAAAAGGGTGGGCGAAAAATTAAAAGGGGTGCCGACAAAAATTTTTTTAAAGGGAGGCCTACAATTAGGGTGGCCCAAAATGTGACCCATGGAAAGACCAAAAGGGTTGTGGTCGTGTGTTTGACCGTGTGAATAAGTGTAAATGTAAGTGCAAGTATCTATTGGTGATGTAAGTGTCATAGTGAATGTTTGTATAAGTGGTAAGTGTGTGTGTGTGTGTGGTGGTGTGTGTGTGGTGTGTGTGTGTGTGTGTGTGTGTGTGTGTGTGTGTTGTAGGTGGTTCAAGTAAGGATAGTTCCATAACATACGTTCAAGTTGAACGAAATTATGTGACGGTGGGACACGAAGTGCCAGAAATTGTCGTGGGCGCAAAACATGACCATGGTATCTGGCAAGGTCAAGGCCTAATATCATGGTCAAACAAGGTTAAGACATCACAAAAGGGCTAAGCCCCTAAATGAAGATCAAAAATTACCGGGGGCAAAAAATTAACCCATGGTCGAAAAAATTAGGGGGGGGCGTAAAATAGGGGCCAATACGGTACAACGGTGCTTACGCACCGTTTGGCGGCAACCTCTTCGAGGGTTTTGCCAAAAGAATCAGGGTTGCGAAAAAAAATTGGGGTTGCACAAATAAATTAGGGGTGCAAAAAACTACCAGTGGGCCAAAATGACCCATGGAAGACCAAAGGGTTTGGTCGAAGAAATAGGGTTCTCAAAAATTAGGGTTCTCAAAAAATTAGGGTTCTCAAAAAATTAGGGTTCTCTAAAAACTTAGGTGTTCTCAAAAAAAGAATAGGGTTCTCATAAAATACCGTGGCCGAAAAATGAACCATGGAAGACCAAAGGGTTTGTCCGAAAAAGGTAAAGGCCAAAAAAAGGTCCGAGGCCCAAAAAAGGTCAGGTAAAAAATTTGGCCCAAAAAGGTCAACCCAAAAAGGTAAAGGTCAAAAAAGGTCAATGGCAGGTAAAAATTTGGTCAGGTGGTTTTCCCGTTGGTGGGTTTTTGGGTTTTTGGGGTGGGTTTTTCGGGTCCAATAGGCTCTCTACTACTTATTAATATTAATATAATATTATATATATTATATAGATATATATATATATATTATATATAATATATATAATATATATATATATATATATATATATATAATATATAATATATATATATATATATAATATAATATATATATATATTTCTATATTATAATTTATATATATATATATATATATATATAATATATATATATATATATATATATTATATATAATATATATTATATATTATATATATATATATATAATATATATATATATATATAATATATATATATATATATACTATATATATATAATAATACTTATATATATATACTATATATAATATAATATATATAGAAGGTTTGCCAAAAATTAAACTTTCTACAGGTCCATGAAAAGCTAGTTTCTGCCCTGCTTAAATCAATTACAAGCACATCATAAGCAGCAAACCACAAATATCATTACTTTCACAAACCTCCTAGCCTGTTATTCGCTGTTGCAAGTCCCCATTCTATCCTTCCTATTATTTTTCCAGCATTTCCATGTTTTAAATATTTTAATCTTCGACAAATTATTTGAAATTTATTGCCTATATTTCCAGGTTTGGGAACAGGGGAGACGATTTAGTATTGCTTATTTTGAAATTTCCAACAGTCATATTCGATAATGCTATCCAATGGATATTGGATGGATAGATATTTTTTGTCCAATGTGATAAAAACAATTGAATAAGGTGATTGAAGAAAATGTGATAGTGCGTAGTAATAAATGGATGTAAATCAATATGGAAACTAGTGAAGGATAGGTTTTCTCAGATTTCTTTGATAGGTCCACTTTTGTTAGTCATCTATAAAAATGATCCGATGGAACAAAATAGATTCTTGATTTTAAGGATTGCTGATTGTACTTTTCTGGCGTGTTAGGTTAAAAATATTGAGGGACGTAGGAATGAAGGCTCGGCGGAAAGTAAATTGGTTGGGATAATAATTTCCATTTAATTCTGATAATTAAAAATGAAAAGATTTTTCAGGATTTTCCTGTATGACCAATTTTAAATAATTTTGATATGTGTGGAATGAGTTTAAATTTGTAGATAACATTTTTGCGCTCTTGTGTGATTATATATAATAATTTAAAAAGCTCCGGTTTATATTGAAGCCAGGAATAGAACAAATAAAATGGTGTTTTATAAATCAGTAAATGTTATTATATAAAAATAGGGAAGATATAGATAAACTCTATAACGGTTATAATAAATAATTAATTGAATAGGGAACAAAGGTTTAGTCTCTTTATCTGAAGTGACACTGATATATACTAAAGACAGTGAGCAGCTCAGAGTAACAATGATGAGTCCTACTCATTGCATACTGTGCATAGGTTTTAGCTTCGTACTGAAGAAAATACATTGATTTACTGAAGGTAATACAGCGCAAAGCATCAAAGATGATGTTTTTTTAATTTAAAAAAACACTATTTACAATTGGGGACATTTTATGTAAAACGGTGATTACAATAAAGCGAATATGATTCAGGTTTACAAATTTAAAAGTTAGTTGAGAAATTAGAGATTAAGAAATTGTTTTCATTAGCCACAGTAAACAAACTAGAAGTCACAGAAAGAAAATAAAGAAGAAAACATGCCAGCTAGATTTGAGTAAGCAATTTTTCAGAAACAATATATATATATATATATATATATATATATATATATATATATATATATATATATATATATATATATATATATATATATTTATATATATATATATATATATATATAAATAAATATAAATATATATATATATATATATATATATATATATATATATATATATATATATATATATATATATATATATATATATATATATATATATATAAATATATATATATATATATATATATATATATATATATATATATATATATATATATATATATATATATGTTATATATATATATATATATATATATATATATATATATATATATATATATATATATATATATATATATATATATATATATAACATTTTTATATATTTATATATATATATATATAATATAATATAATATATAATATATATATATATATATATATATATATATATATATATATATATATATGGCGATTATTGGCTTAAATTCTAACTCTGCTTCCGTTGAATACCACCTCTCTAACTCTAACCCTAATCTTTTGCTCTTGTCTGAGACTCAGATGGCTAAAATTCATCCTATCTAACTCGCTTAATGCTATCCAACTATAACTATTTATAGTTTCCGTCTAAAGGGTGGAGTATGTGCCTATGTAAATATTAACACTCCTGTAACACGTCTCGTGAATCTCGAATCTCCTAATTTCGATGTTCTGTGGCTTAAAATCTTTCTTCCTTCTATTACAATAATCTTGTGCTTCTGCTACTGTTCTCCTAACAGAACAGATTTTCAGGCCTTTTTTAAATATCTTACTACTTCTCACGAGACTGTTATATCTTCTCATCCAAATACTGAGGTCCTCTATTTAGGGGATTTCAATGTACACAACACTGAATGGTTGGGGTCCTCTCATGCTGATTTAGGTGGGGAGGAGGCCGAATCATTCAGCATTCTCAACAATCTGGGCAACTAATTAAAGAACCAACACACATTCCACATTCCGTCCCAACCAATTCTTGAACACCCTTGACCTATGTTTCACCACTAGTCCTTCTCTTTATAAATACACCACCTTCGCTCCTATTGGTAAATCTGACCACAACCTTATATCTCTTAATTTTAATACTTTCTCTCCAACAGCTCCATCCTGCCCTGTGCGTTCTTTCTGGCACTTTGATCGTGCTTCTACGCTAACTATAATTAGAATGACTGCTTTTCCTCTGGTGACGCTTCGGCTTCTGCAGACAAGGTGGGAGCTATAATCGTTGATGGGATGAGCAGGTTCATTCCCTTCTTCGACATAAATCTTTCTCTCTCCAAAATCCATGGTTCGATCGTAATTGCTCTCTGGCCATTCAGACTAGAACAATGCGTATCGGGGGTGGAAAAATTCTCGTTCTCCTATCACTCTCGCTAATTTTCATTCAGCAAGAAATCGTTGCAGGGATACTCTTCGACGAGCAAAGTGGACTTTCATCAAACGAAAGTGTGCTAACCTCCTTGGTTTTCCTACTGACAAATCTTTCTGGCCTCTTGCCAAAAACATCTCCAACAACTTCTGTAAATCTACCTTTCCTCCTCTTATTCGATCTGATGGTTCTGTTGCTAACTCTCTCCAACTGAAAAGGCCAATCTCTTCGGCCTCCTATTTTCCTCTAACTCAACCCTGGACGATTCTGGCATTCCTCTTCCTCCTCCTTCTCTTCTCAGGTGTCCTATGCCTTTGCCTGAGATTACATTTGATCGGGTGCATGGGCTCCTGAAATCTATGAACGTTAGGAAGGTGGGTGGCCCGGATGGCATTCCTCCCCGAGTTTTGAAGTGTGCTTCCGTGCTGACCCCTCCTCTCGTTCAACTATATTCTCTATGCCTCAATACTAGCACTTTCCTCAGTGTTGGAAGCGTGCATATGTCCAACCTATTCCGAAAAAGAAGCCGCTCTGATCCTTCTAACTATCGCCCTATAGCTCTAACTTGTATTCTATCTAAGATCTTTGAAACCCTTCTCAACTCTCATTTCTTAGACCGTCTGGAATCTCATTCCCTTCTTTCCGATCACCAGTACGGCTTTCGGTGCTCGAGGTCTACTGGTGATATACTTTCCTATCTAACAGATTTATGGTTTTCCGCCCTTAGGAACTACGGGGAGAATTTCGTGGTGGGCTTGACATTGATCCAAAGCATTTGACCGGGTATGGCACGCGTCACTGCTCTCCAAGCTCCCCTCCTTTAGATTTCCTCCTTCTCTTTGCTTACTTATGTCTAGCTTTCTTTCAAATCGCTCAATATCGGCTGTTGTTGATGGGGCGACTCTTCTTCCTTTTCTGTCCTCAGGGTTCTGTCTTATCTCCTACTTTATTCTTGCTTTTCATTAATGATCTTCTCATCTGCACATCTAACTCTATCCACTCATATGCCGATGACTCGACCCTTCATTCTTCAACTCATTTCAATTCTGCTCCTTCTTTTACTTCTAGAATTGCCTCTCGTCTTAATCTTTCCGATTCCATTCTCGCTGATCTGGATAGAATTTCCGGGTGGGGTCGTCGCAACCTTGTGAAATTTAATTCTTTAAAAAAGCAACTTGGTAAATTAGCTACCTTTGTATACAGAAAACCAACCTCTCAACCTAACTACATACATTGGTATCTCCTGTACACACATACCCCACCAAGATAGCCACTCTATCCTCTCTATTTTTACGAGCCTATAAAATTTGCTCCCCACAATATTTAAACAATGAGTTACAACACATTAAAACCATTTTCACCAAATTGAAATATCCAATGGAAAAAATACACATAGCACACAAAAAAGCAAAATTAAAGTTTTTTACGAATAATATACAACAAAAAACAGAAACAAGATTACCCATACCACACATCAATACAGAAAATATTAAGAAACTTATTCCAAAGAACATCACTTTAGTTAAATCCAATAATCAAAATCTAAAAAGAATTTTAAAACCTCCAAAACCAATAAACCCACATCCACCATGTATATATTATATACCTTGCAACAGCTGTGATTCAATATATATAGGACAAACTATCAATTACACCACAAGAAAAAGTCAACATAAACACGATCTCCTAACAGATGAACAAAATTCCCCTTTAACACAACACAGACAAAAAAATAACCATCTCATCAACGTTAACAATATGAAAAAAATAACCAATATTAACAACACCAACAGCAGAAAAATAATGGAATCTTTCTTGATCAAAAATAGAAAAAAATCATAATATCATTGCGGGAGAGCATCAAATAGACCAAATACAGAATGAGATCATGAAACAATCATCCTACTATAAAAAAGCGCTAAACCAACTGAAATGACAACTCAAATAATTACATCTTAAACAACGAAATTTCCAGTCTTGAAAAGGAGATCATGGTGGAAGGAAGATCTCGAAAGCTCGACTCTCCGATTTTTAGATATTAAATAAGAACTTTTAACATTTTAATGTTTTAGTGAAAATTATAAGTGCAATAAATTGTTTGTAGAAAGTTTAAACCAAGTGTTGATGTATTAAATAAAAATAAACTATTGTTGATTGTTTATTATAATACTGGGTTAATTACAATATATATATATATATATATATATATATATATATATATATATATATATATATATATATATATACTATATATTATTTTTATTATTTATATATATATTTATTTACATGTTTTCTGCTATAGTAATATATATATATATATATATATATTGATGATTTGTTTTTGCATGCTCAGCTTAGTTTAATTATTTTTGTTTATAATTTAGCTTGCTATATTGCACGTTGAATGTGTAATTGTGGATATAGGTCTCAATTATTTGAATGATAAAATGTAAACTAAAAACGATTCATTCAAAGTGAATGGTAACTTTTCTTCTTAACTGCGACAGTCTCGATAGCCAAATGTGACTTCTCTATATTTACTTTTATGCACTTATGTTCTTTTTGCTCGTATGATTTTATATTATATTACTTATTATTATAATAATTATAATAATTAACATAATTATTATTATAATAATAATAATAATAATAATAATAATAATAATAATAATAATAATAATAATAATAATAATAATAATAATAATAATAATAATAATAATAATAATTATTATTATTATTATATTATTAATATTATTATTATTATTTATAATAATAATGATAATAATAATAATAATGATAAGAATACCTGGGTGAATATATGTCTACTATTGTTATATTGTGTGTGTGTGTGTGTGTGTGTGTGTGTGTGTGTGTGTGTGTGTGTGTGTCGCCTTAATAACACATTATTATTATTATTATTATATTATTATGTGTGTGTGTGTATTATTATTAAATTCTTCATATGTGTATTATTATTATTAGAAAATTTAACTTTGGAAAATTGTCTTCATTAGGTGTTCAAATTCTGTTGATTTTTGCCCTGATTTCAAATACGATCAATTTTTCCCATCAAAGTTATTATACAAGATTTAATAAGTAAAATTTGCTCTAATAATGGTTAAATAGGAGAAAATAGAGTACAAAAAATGTGTAGCTAAAAAATAAAAGCAAAGGCTCATACAAATATCAGTTAAAAATCTTAATCCCTACAGTGCTTTAAAGTGTCAGTTTCTATTTCGACGATGGATATTTTAGTACTTTGCTTGTGTGCTGGTGTGTGGTTATCATCTCCTGTGCATCATTATTAATCGGCTATCATGCTGATATTCCATCTTCCCTGATATCAAATGTACTACTATTTCTTTATATCTTGATGAAATCATGTACACTCTGTTCTTTGCTCTTAGCTCCTAGATTGTCTGATAATCTGATGCCCAGAGTCTATAAAATGAACTTTAATTTAGCATATTGCAGCAGTCT